>JBBPRQ010000456.1:0-26359 GCA_038093095.1 Boletus insuetus | reverse complement strand
AATTAGGTAAGCTGATGGGTGTACCATACCTGGGTCTACTGTAGTCAGAGTGAATGAAATGCGCTGTTGAGTTCAAAATGACAGTGTAGGGGTGACGAAAGTGGTGGTGTCCATATAAGGAAGTTGCGATCGCCACGGCATAGTCACTGCTGAAGATGGTCGTCCTCGATCAGCTCCAGCTAGGGATTAGCATGAGATATTGCGTATACCGGGTACCCCACGGCAGGTATGAACAGGGGGAGAGCAATGGCGACAGCGTGATGGCATGAGCACGGAAGTGCGCAAATCATTGTTATGTCTTTCTGGCAGCGGTAGGCGCGCGACCAGTAATGTCTGTCATCAATGGACCAGTGAGGGAAGGGCGAGAGACAATCGACGATGACAACAACAACAGGACAACCGCAATAGTGCGGTTGTCGTGTTGTTGTTGTTGTTGTTGTCGTCATTAGATGAGACAAGGCATTTGTGTTCACATGTGGCGCAAGGGTGGGGTGAGTGCGACCAGGGATAGTATTCGGCGGTGTTGTCGTTGTTCCTGTCGCTGTGGCATTGTCCAGGGGCTGCCATGGCGCTGTCATCGTCGTGGTGTCGGTGGTGGCCCAGCGCCATCAAGGACATTGCGGCTTCGTTGTCTTGTTGCCTTCATTGTTGTCACTGGCTGCCATGTGCTCCGCGTATGCAGTTTGGCACGCTTGTCATCGTTGTCATGTAGTTGATAGCAGTAGGCCATTGACGACATTGCGTCGTCGTCTTCATTGTTGTTGCCGTGGCATTGGGGGACCATCCGTTGGGCCGTTGTCATTGTGGTGGCATTGATGGCGCTAGGCCACTGATGACATCACGTCGTTGTCGCTGTTGTTGTCTCCGTGGCATTGTTAGCAGCCTTGTCGTTGATGGCCTTATCGCCGTTGTTGTTGCCGTGTCCTCTGGGCATGTGGTTGCGCATCATTGTGGTGTTGTTGATGGCGCTGAGTCATCGACGACGTTGTCATCGGTGAGGATAATGCTAGTAAAACAACAGTAATGAGTTATTATTGATTGACGATATGACTTACCTTGTACTCGGGGTGGGCAGCTGAACGTTGAACGTTGAACGTTGAAAGTTGAGCGAGCGAGGCGGGTGAATTTGCCATATTTGGCAGCTAGCAAGTGCGGGTACGGGTTTAGCACGGGTATCCGCAGCGCAAATGCGTACTCACACCCGCACTCTTCCCTAGTACTAGTACTTGGATCATGTTTTGGCACCGTGAATATCCGGATTTGCGAGGATCTTTGAAATCACGTAGACAGTTCTCTATTTTGTGCGCCTCAACAGATACAGTGCGGGAATTAATGTGCGCTTGCAGCACCACATTGCAGCACCATAGGAAACTTACAACATTCCCTCTAGCCAATCCTTGTCACGAAGCATCCAGAAATGTCGCGAAAGGCTCTCCAAGCGAGTTATAAATCCCTCCTAATGAAATGTTTCAGGCTTAAGGTCTAAAGGTAGCGCGCTGCTTAAATGGTTACATGCGCAATTTGCACACGGGGATCCAAATAATTAGATCGGTCAGTGCAATAGCACAGCTCCATTGGTAGCTACAGCCCCTTGTGGCATACTATTTTACAAAATCCTACGCATGTTCAAATACCTGCATTAGCCGCCAGACAATCTGGATCCTCCCTGTCAACCACGAATTGCGTCCATTCTGGCAAGTCTTCTGCATGACCCCCCTCTGAATGTCCAGCCGTATTTGACGCACTTCTCTCAACCTTCAAGCAGCACGCGTTGCAGCCGTGAATATAAATAGATGAAATAATAAATGACTCACGGGACTGGTCTCTTCAGGATTCACACTCGGGAATAGATTCCCCCTGGGTTCCTCGGTCCCAATAGTCAGTGTTTCGATCAGGGGAATGGACTCCCATTCTTTGCTTGGGAGCCTTGCGACGTTGGGTGGCGATGGATGTGGGGCAGCACCTTGACAGGCTTCGGCGGTGACAGGCGGGTCTGGGTGTTGTTCGCCTGAATCCATGCTGAATGGTTGAGTACCCTCGATGGCGACTTGGAGGGTGAGTATTTTGGCCTCCATATCATGAATCAGCAAATAGGCATTCTTCAACTCGGATTTGACCCAGTTGTTCTTGGCCTTCATCGTCGCAAGCTGACATTGCATCTCCTGGTGCTCCTCCCTGGTCATGAGAGGTTCTCCCTGTACACTATAGGTCCTGCCTAGCGTGACCCCAAGTTCTGTGGGTTTCAGAGCGTGGCGGGCTGACCCAAAGGGGAGATTGCGGGAGGGAAGTGACCGCGTGGGGAGTTCCTCTGAATCGCCTGCTGCGGGCAGGGGGCCTTCTCCGGACTTGCTCTCGCGAGTTGTGGCACCATGGGCCCAGTTGCAGAGGGGAGGAATAATGATCGTAGGTAGCCCTGTAGAAACTTCAGCAAAGATATCATCCAAAGTGTAAGACTTACATCATGATTCCTGAGTGGTCGACTTTGCCTCTGTTGGATGTTAGAGAGGGTCAGATTCCAAGCGAAATATCAACAATACATATTGTGTTTTGTGGCAGCCCGCAACGACGTTCTCTTGCGTTTGGCGGGAATGGGGGTTGGAGACCTCATTTTCTGGTCGGAGGAGCTGGCATTCGCTGGCGAAGCTGACCGACGTACGCAGGATTGGGCTCTGTGCCTTTTAGATGGGAGATGCATTGGGGGGGACGGAGATCATTTCCGGGTGTGGGATTTTGCTCTGGGGGGTCTGCAAGGACCTGCATAATCACACTTCTTCCTTCTGGTCTTGCACTGGATGCAGGACCCCCCATTGTGGGTGAGGGAACATATGTAATTGCTCATCCGGCAGGATGAGCAAGCTCCAGTGACTTGCGAGCCAGGCGAGCATGTGGAAAACATCCCTCATCGACCCTGGCTTTGACTGCGTGCAGTTCCTCTTTGGTTCGGCGTGGATGTTCGCCGGGTAGTTGAGTGGCCGCACTCAGGTTCTTCTTCAAGCTCATCCTCTTCGTTGCTCGCGATCTCATCCAGAGTGGTGTTCTCACCTAAAAAATCAGGGAGGAGTGGGGGGGACCCAGGGTGGGGTGGGGCTTCGCTGGTCTGTTTGAACTAATGGGTCTCTGGGTGGGGGTTTGGAGCATCCTGCGTGGGGGGCGAGGCGTAATCTTCGCGTTGTTTGCCTTTATCTTTCATTTCCCGCATTGGGACCTCCTGTGCCTCGCAGATGTCGGTAATCTCAGAAGGTGCACGGAGATCACCAAGGGTGGCGTTCGGAGAGGGGAGAGGATCGGTGGGGCGGTACCATGGGTGTGTTTGGAGTAGTTCCATAGAGCAACTGACGATTTGTTTCCAGTCAGGCCAGCCTTCGCGTTTGCTGCGCCAGAACATCTTCGTAGCGATGACAAGGTCAGGGACATTCATCACAGATTCCACCACTGTAGACGCGATAGCCTGCAAAGCATTTGCCACGCCATCTCATGTGATAGGTAATTACTTACGAGTTGTCCTTCCACCTGCTCTTGCGCCTGAGACCACACCTCAAAGGAATTAGATGGAATAAACATTTGAAGGATGTGATAGATCCTGGTATCAACATCGGCAAGAACTGAGTTAGCCATGTCTGGATCCATGGTGGGTGTAAATGAGATGAGATAGTCTTCAGAACAAATCGAACGCGTGTTTCTGGACGAGGGCCCGTTGTGATTTAACTGACGCCCGAATGGTATTTCCCACAATCAAAGCACCGCTTGCATTGTTCGAGATTCCCACACTTGATGCCACGTTGGTGGGTGGGCTACGTGTGGACCTTCAAAGTTGGGGTATAATCCACTCGCCCATTCAATCAGTCTGATTTGAAGTATGAATGCGGAAACACCCAAGGTTCGGTTTGCATCGCCGCGTGAGTCTCTCAGTTGAAGTCCCAGTCCCGCGATTGACACTTATTTCTTAGTCAACATTCTCATTATTCCAAATCGTTTTGACGGCGGGGAATCTCCTTCTTCTAGCGGCACTCCTCCCCCTCTCCCCAATGACAACCTGGAAACACGTTCTAATTCCCACCAATTGCTGAGAAGACTCCACGTGCCAGCAGCCCCCAGACTACCCGTGCAAATGGATGAACACCACGCGGCCCATATGATAGATAAACATCAGCGTCTGCGTGACACCTTTGGAATGCTCCAGACATCGCCTTGAACAATGCAATCAGTTCACAAGTCTTTCAGAAGTGCTTCGACTCTCCAAGAACCCCTCTTCCAATCCCGCGCGCTGCCCTCCCCGCAATCCAAACCTCGAGACACGCGGGAACTACTTCGCTCATGTTTACTCCCACTCTTCCCCTCAATGACAATGTCAACTGCGGCATCTTCGGTTGCTGATAATTGTCAACATACTGATTTCTCCCCGTCTTCACCACGCAGAATAGCCAGTCTGCCCGAGTCTCTCATCAATCCTGATGGTGCATTAGACCCCAGACATCTCTCTAGCAACCCTCCTTTAGGACGAAATCGACTTCAAGAACTTCGCGGTTTCGTCATTCCGCCATGTCCGCCCCCCCACTCAGAATCTATACCCAATAACACTGTGTCTTCCACCATCCACCCTTCAGCTGAATTTGTTGAATCAGTATTGGACTCATCAACGCCTGAAAATTCCACAAATATTCTCCAAGCATCGGTTTCGAATCAGCGAGGGCCGATGGATGACAGCATGGAGGTTGATGAATCGCCGCATAAGCCTTTCCTCCTATCTCGACATTCACAATTGAAACTTATTTGATAGATGATGGCACTTTGCGTTCTGGTTCCCCAACACATTTTGACGAGTACTATCCACCTAGGACGTCGCCAAGAAGCAACCCACCCGAGTCTGCAATCCATCTGCATGGCGTGGTTCCTGACATACATTCACTCAACCCTTCGAGCAATCTATTCCAAGGAATGACTCTGCGTGACAGACTGCACAGTCTCAAAATTCCATCTAGTCCGCCCCCCCATCCAACAGTTACAGATAGCATCATTCTCTCTCCAACCACCCAACCACCTGCTCCCACTCCCCACTCCCTGTCGTCCTCCAAAACACATCGGGCTAACATAGAAGCCCCGATCCCATCACCCTCACACCAGCAAAGGCGACGAGATATAACGGGAGAGGTTGAAAACGATGAGATTGACGAACTAATAGGTAACTCATTCTCTCTCATTACATTACTCGCTAGGGCTGACCTCAATAGACGTTGACTCTTTAGATCCTCCAGGGCAAACATTACGGCAGCTAGACTTGGAATTTCCAAATCACATTGAGTCCCTGAGGAATAGAGAGGTCAGAGCTGAAGAGCGGCTCACCATCCAGACACTCTTAAAGTCCAATGGTAATGTATTGCGGTCATTTTGTCTCAAATCAGGCACTGATCACATATCAACGATAGATCCAGTTCTGAACATCTCAGAAGTGGATTACGGTGACCGACCAAATGATGATGGACCCACCATTCGCGCTTTATTGGAGTATGCTAAGTTATATCAGTTGTCCTGTCAACATCAACATCGCGTGTGGAGCAGAATCATCGCCATATTTGATAAACTGGACGACTTGCAGGCAGAGCGGGATGAAATTGACAATGGTTTGTATAATGAGCCGCTTTGACGAACTCGTAGTAGAAATCTATGATTGTATTTAGAGATCAGTGTATCAAAGAGATGCATCAGGCGACTGCAGGTGGGGGAATGTTGAAAGGCAGGAGTGCAGGAGTGCAAATGCTTGCGCAAACCGAGCGACACCGAGACTCCAATGTCATTCCTAGACATCGACCACATTCACCACTCACAGGTATCCCACCCAGTATGTATAAAGGGCGCATTGTTCAACAGATCCCCTTCTTGTATCTCTCTCATCTCTCTCTTTTGAATAATGCGCTCGCGCAGGTTCTGTTTCTGCCTGAGCACCCTTTGGCACGTCCTTGTTGACAGGCGGCTTCCAGCATGGGTATGGAGTGACGCAACGACGCATAAACGAGTATTATTCGCTGAGTGCATATGTGATGCCACAACCATTTAAGAATGTACCTGTACTACCCGGCGCGGACTAGAGGGATGAGCGAGCTTCGGTTACAATCTGAGTAATCCTGGAATTAGGTGGCACGTGGATTAACATTGAGTATGCTACGTTCGTGAAGGGAAAAAAGTAGTTGGATTCCCACAGTATGGCGGGCGGGTACTGAGTGGCGCAACGAAACTCAACCACGGAATATCCGCTGGATTGTGATATATACGTGATTTGCAGGATGGTTATCCCGCATCAATAGAATTGCACCTTGGCGTAATGATCTGAGGTTAGCGGGTGCTGGGTGACCTGATGAAATGCAACCGTGGAATCTTAGCAAGTGGGATTTGATTATGTTTACTTGAGCAATATGGACCATACCTCACGCAGGTGAGGCTGTCTTGCTGTCCATTTGCGTTGTATATAATGTGTATGAGATCTAATTGCAAGTACCATTGGACCCCTCTGCATCTTCTTTCACTCGCATATTCTGTGAATTGCAAGATTATCCCAGCAATGCCCGCGCACAGCACTTGCTGCAACACGACTGCAGATTGCAGCCACCAACCACCCATTCCATTGCTGTACGGATGGACCCCAAGGATGATGCGGAACATATTTCCGCTCACATCCATTTAACCAATATCCTGCCTATACCACTACAAAACAGTCCCCACACATCATTTTATGTTCGAACATGCGGGAAGATCTTCTGATAATTCCCTGGACATACTGCCAATGACTCTCCCTCAAAACCGCCTATTCCTCGTCTGTTCCCACGCAGAAATGCCCTGCAAAAACCATTTCAAAATTCAGGTTGAAATTTACTTAATTAGAATGCGGAGCTACCTGCTATGGTAACAAGACATTATTGGCGAGGTTCAGTTGTATCAGTGCCAATAGCGTTGTAGTGGAGGCCATCGGTTGATGGGAAATTGGAGAATCAAACATTGATCAGTAGTACCTGTGAGTAAGTGGCTCTTGGTCCTCCATTTTGCGGGCCACTGAGCGTCAAAAAATGTTGATGCCAATAGTGTTGTAATAGTGTTGTAGTGAAAAGCTTGGGTGGGCATGGAATCGGAGAAGTAAGCGATGATCCGTATTCGCTACTTGGAGTAAGTCTGTCTCTCAGTCTATTTTGTGAACAGTGATAGGAGATTTACTCCTCACGCAACACTACGCTCAGAAAGATACATTGTAAACCTACATTTGATAGCATACAAGCCTAAAACAATATTGGCCCGAACAGTGTTGTAGTGGAGGGCTGTGGGTGGGTGAAGAATTGGAGAAATAAGTGTTGATCTGTATTAGTCACTGCGAATAAGTCAGTCTCTCAGTCTATTTAGTGGACAGTGATAGGAGATTTACTCTTCGCAAAACATTACGTGCAGAAAGCTACATTGAAGACATTTGACAGTATACAGCGTAAAACATGGTGATAATATGGCATGTGAGAAGACGTGTGTTCTCGGCGGCGACTTGCATGCCAGGTTATTAGGTGCCACAGTGACGGATAGGATTACACCTCGAGTTACATTAGGGAACATTTGCGAAGGAGAGAGGTTTGGTGGTAGCAACTTGCAGTTGCATTGTTGGTCATGCGGGTTATTTCCCGCGGGTATTGGCGGGTTGATGCGTCTATGAGCGGAATATCCAGATGAAAGGAGGTAATAGGGCACTGGAATGGTCAATGTTACACAGGCTGTTTTCCTGTGAGTATCTGCCGATTGAAGCGTCTGTAAGCGGAATATTCAGAAGGAAGGTGTTAATATGCGACCAGTGATTAATACATCATGCGTGGCATGCAATGTAAATGAGCCACGCTTGTAGATAGCCATACCCACGAAGTGATCATGCCCTACATAGCTGCATATAGTTGTCCACATTGCATTGATCAATAGAGGAGTGGAAACGCGTGATCGAAGAGTTAGCTCAGCGATATCGCCTAACCACTTTGCGTGTTTAACCTTTCACGCTTATCCCCGTGACTTTCACTTCAATATCCCTGACCGCTATCCACCCGAATTTACCCAATGAATTGGATACAGCGTTGTGATTTGCGGAAGGAAACTTTGGAGTTCATTGGGGACTCGTTAAAACTGGGGAGCTTCGCGTGAGCCTCACCAAGGGTGCATAAGGCTGCTCTCGCGAATCTCTTGAGCCTTCACCAAAGGAGTCAGGTTGCTCTCGCGAATCTCTTGAGCCTCCACAAGAGGGGTCATGATCCTCTGGTGTGGCTCCTGAGGCTCACAAGAGGCGCCGCGAAAGGTCAAAGGAATGATCTATTTTTAGAACAGGCGAAGATGACACCTTACAGGCCAAAAACGCGTGACATGCGGAACCAGCCTTTAAGGTCTCTATTGGCACCGAAGAGGCGCTGCCTTAGGTGGTCCGGGCGGTGTAGAATTTCGGCTGAAGGAGCCTGGCAGGCAATGACTGAAACCTCCAAGCTCCACCGGGCTCCTTGAACACAACTATGGGACGGTTTTTTTTTGGTGGAACACTGGGACAGGGGTCAAGATATTGAACCGGGCACCGGAAGATTGTGCCGATCCACGAAGATCCTCTGATGAGAATGAGCTCCACCGCTGCCATGAAACTATCAGGATCAGTTGATCGTCGGTATTGTCAGACGCATCGCGTCGGGATGAGCAACATCGCGGTGGTGGTGGTGCCGAACATCGTGAAGTTGTTTCACAACTAAGCCATGACCTTCCATGTGCATTGTACGTACGACCACACATTGCCCTAAGTACCCCTCCTGCGTTTCTATACCTTAACCGTGCCGCCTGATCTCCCTGGAGAGCTTTTGCAGTGCCCTCTTAATGTCCACAGATAGCGCCCGATTTCTCAACTGATCCAGTGAATGCTGCAAACGCGCAAGGGTCGCATCTGAGGGCGACTGCGACGACACCCTAGTCCCAGAGTCAAAATATGTCGACAACCATCTCGCAGTACAATCAAGCAGCAACCGTAACATCTGCGGGTTATCCTCCAGTGCATCCGGATCGCCCCAAGCAGGGAACAACAGCCTTTCAAAGTCGGGCCTTACGAATTCCTTCCAAACACTCTCGGACGAGCCCAAGGGTCTGTCTCGTCGAAGGAGCCAACCGACGATGACAGTGAGCGGCAGCGCCATGGCAGATTGATAGTCCCAGACTGGCATCTTAGCGATGCGGCGATCCAAATGGTCGAAGAGGAGCTTTTTTCGACCCTCGCTGTTTGACAGTACCAACGCGATCTCCAGATCACGAAGGTCACGTTCGGGAATCTGGTTCGGCTCATCGCGGAGCTTGGCCAGAAGCGTATTGATAGGGTCACCGAGTGCAGGTGCAAGGATCCCAAGTAGATGTTCGTTGAAAACCTCGTCGCTGATTTGGAGTAAATCCTTTAACAAAGTTGGCGGGTCTTGGTTGAGGATGGCGCGATGGAGAAAGCGAACGAGGTCGCAGTCAGCAGCAAGCGCTACGAGGTCGACTGTATCGTATGTGCGGAGTAAAGATTGACAAGTGATGACGAGAACTTTCAACCCAGCGTCGCGAATAGAGTACAACTGACCAGGGCCCGTGGCATACAAGATGTAGTTGACGAAATGGGGATTAGCAGCAAGCATAGAGTGTTCATCCACATTGGCAAGCATGATTTGCAAGGCATACACAACTTGTTCCGGTGTTGCGGGCGTCTCTTTGTTGAGTAGATACGAGAGGAGAGTCATGGAGTCCATGCATAGCAGCGGGCTCAGCGTTTTCTCACAGCCATCTTCATTTCCAGGGGGTTTTCCAACCTGAGCTTCGATAGGATTGAATGCATCTACACTCGTTGCCAGCTGGATAAGGCAGCTCGCAAAGAGCCACATGCTTTTCCCACTTTCGTCTATGTTGCCTACTACTTCTTTGAAAGCCACAATCATCCAGGGATTGATGGCAGCATCCTTGATAACCTGCTTAAAGTGCGAGATAGAGGCGAGCCTGGAGAGTACGACCAATGGTACGATGAGGTGCTGATGGACATCTAGGAGTTGGGTAGGTTCAACTATTTTCAACTTTTCAAGTATTTCTTTCAAGCGCTCGGCGCTACGATGAGGTGGATGAGGCTGGAAGAACGCTGAGCTGAGAAACCACGCACGGTACTTTGTTCCACTCTTCCGGAGTCTGATCGGTAGTCCTGAACAATTCAGACTAAGCACAAGTCCAATCATGAAGCGTTGTATCACCTACTCGTCCGTTTGCTCAACTTTCGAGCTCATGACACAATTGAAGTACGCTTCGAATGTCCGGCAGTACTGCATTTCTTCTATCCCTTCCAACTTTGGCTCTTCAGGCCAATTCAGTTTGAGAAACACTCGATATGCTTCAGGTAAGAAAGAGGATCGGCACGGATGTTCCAACCGGAGTAGAATTTCCAGTGGCTGAAGGAGCCAGGCAAGTAACGGTTGCGAAACGTCCAAGGCTGAGGGGAACTCCACCAGGCTCTCTAAACCCAATTTTTGAGAGAGGAGTTTGATGACAATGGTGAGGATAAGACGAAGATCAGGGTGCACATCGGGCTTGTTCGACGCTATGACCCGTTTCAGAGCTGGCTGCCAAACGCGAGCACTAATTTCGTTGGATACCTGGCACAACATGATTACGAAAGCCTTGCCCAATGGCAATGCACGTCCATTGGTAGATCCCAGGCCCTTCTCTGGAATTGAACGGATGAAGATGCTGAATAGGTGCTCGGTGGGCAGTGATATATCGAGATCATCTGGCCATTCTGCATCGGGCACGAGCTCTGCTGCTGCCATGAGACTGTCGGGATCAGTTGATGTTTCGAGGAGCCAAGCTATGGGACGAGGATCTGCATCGGGGCCGGGGTCTAGCAAAGCTCTGGACATGAACTCCAGCGTGCTACGAGCAGAGTCGCGTATCGAACACATAGACTTGTGAAAACTTCGTCGCAGCGTCTTGGGTTGAAGGGCTGAACGGTAGAAATCAATCTTCGTCTGGAGAAGACCTCTACCCCCCAAGATCCAGACAGCGAAAGCGAAAACGGGAACGAAAGTTGCTAAGATTGCCAGAAATATGGTGGACGCGATAGTCGACAAGGAGGAAGAAAGCACTGCGGCTATGTGCGCCAGTATCCTGTTTGCCCGACTGATCGTGGGTCGCTTTGCACTATGCTTCTCGAAGCGCCACGCCCAGTACTCTGTAATTTCTTCGACTGACTTCACAGCAACCCTCATGACCGCATGAATGGTAGCAGAGACTGGGGTGTGGTAGGGACATGTGGGGGAGAGCAGCGATGCCAGAGTGATGCAGAAGTAAAACAATACTCCTATAGCGGTTGCGATGATGATCATCAACCCTACCCCGTGGTTTAGTTCCCACAAATTGATGGCAAGGGCGATGCTGAACAGTAGAAGTGCCAACTGTATGAGGGCCGGCAGTGCCCCCATGAAAACCTCGAACTGCCATCGCTTGAGACCGTCCAGTTTCTGTTGACGTCTACGGCCACGTTCCTGCAATGGACCACTCCGAAGTCGAGTGAAATCGCTGAGCCACTGTTTACCTAGAACGGCTCCCAGAGCGGCAAGCAAACTCGCTGACAGACCCGCGTATCCCAGTATCTGGCTGGATACGACAGCAGTGCTGGGCCCATCCCATACAGGGATCCCAAGGGACTGGTTCGAAAGGGCGCTGTTGTTGTTCGCATTGACAAGCATCATCAAGAGGGCATTGGTAGTGTCGGTGGGATTGGGCTGTAAATCCGACCGAATGGATCCGAGGAAGGATGCCGAAACAGCAGAAAAAAGACCAGCCTGGCGGTGTATATTAGTCATGCGACCATATGCTGAGTCAGCGCAAGAGCTCACGAATATCAAAACGCCTTCGACATTGCTCCCATTTTTCCGGAGAAAATCCCTATCGTAGTTATCTGCTTCCTTCAAATACTTCTTCCAAAACTTGGTTTCTCTATCGGTGGTGCTGGCAGTCAGATCGTTGGATGAAGGTACCAAGCTGCATAGGAGCACAGATGTGTCTAGTTTATCTGGTTAGAATGAATAGGCAGAACTTACTCATCGTCGACGTTGGTACTGCCCGTGTCATCCGTGTGCATCGTTCCCATCACTCGGAGCTCGACGTCCAATCGCAGAATTGAGCTGAATGGAGGGCGGCATCCCTCACGACATGGACCTTTATGTAGAGAAAATGTTGAGCGCCTCGCTGTCACCTGGGGCGCAATATTGGCGTTTCGCGGAGTGATTATTCTTCACACGGGGCGCGGTATTCCGAGTCCCAAAACCATCCTCCTGGACTCTTCTATTGCTTGTCCTCTGAATGAACTGAACTGTCTACGATCATTCCAGCTGCTTAGGGGAGGTGTTCAATTTCGAAGAGTCCGCCTGCATTTAGCAGAACATGGTGATACGCACCCAAGCGCGTGATCGCATCACCTCCGGATCCCGGGTACTACGCGGAGGAAGCCAAATTAGAAGCCGCCGCGGAACAAGCACCAGAAATAACACTTATGCCAGAAAACTGACGTGCTGTGCGGGCCGGACACGTAGAGACTCTTCTTCTCCCGGCGGTCAACAAAAAATTTACTACCTAACGCCACAACAAAGAAAGTTGCACTTCTCGGCTCTGATGTTGGGATTCAAATCAAGCGATTCTACCTACCACGATTTTTCCGGATGTTTATCGGTGCGTGTCAAGAGTGTAGAGCAGTGCCAGTTTTAAGAATTCTAAATTTGACTTGCCCCCCAGTTTTCGGTTGATGCAGATGCCACAGGCCGCACTATGTACTTACCCAGGCATTGTGCTGTGCGTTGTGCTAGTGGCGTGCCACGTGCAAACTCTAAATGTCACCCGTAAATTTCGCTGCCGTACCCTCCATTCTGTACTTGCACTCTGATCTGCCTCGCTGCAGTGTTCGTCAGCAACAGTGACTGACGCTACTTAATGTCATTAGACCATGAACTGCCCAACCCCGCGTGCGTGCCAGTAGGGTGCCTTTGTGGGATGGACCATCAATTTCCGACGACATGGCATCCTCGATACTGCTCTTCACCGCGGAGAATCCTTCCAAGGAGCGTGCAACCCGCGTACCTTGTGATGTACGTAGGTCGAGTGAAGAGCCAGCCACGTTGGGCACCATGACAGTCACCGGTCACCTGTGGAAATACAGGACGGTCTCGTACAGGTAACTTATTTTTCACTCTTAATAATTTCTGTACTCATTCATACCAGCGAATGCATACCACGAATTGAAACAGTCTGCTAGAATACAAACCTTGGGTTTTAATCCGCTCCACATTCGTATGTCTGACTTTTTTTGTCTTATGCTGGTCCAAATCCAACTACTTATAGTCAGGGTGACGGTTCACTGCTAACGGCCGAAGGTCTTGACGGGTTCAGACCAGTTGACCAAACCGATCTGCTGATAGTCCTAACAGCCAAGATTCGTGGACTCAGAATTAGGTAGAATGGGCGATGTCTTAACTGGGTATGAACTAATCACTATGGATGTCCTAGAACGTAGGCGCCTGCATTCCTTGAGTCAAACGCGTGTGCAGTGTTACCTTTCCGTAATGCGAGCTCCCTTGGCCTTCGTGTGGGTTTGTTGTCAAGGTTCTTAGGTTGTACCGGAAATTAACATGGTTTTGCGCTCAACACATGAACCGGATAAGCCAGTGAAAACTGCCATCTTCGTTACTCGGCGCGCAATTTATCAGACACGCTGCGGGACATTATGTGCCCAATTATGGTCGACTCGGAGTTAAGGAGATTGGTCATTTGGCAAATTACAGCGCCAAAGGGGGGCTTGAAGGGACATTGCTTCATTTTCAACATTTCCAAAGACTGACTTTGAATCTTCTAGATGCTATCAGGTGGTTACATTGTCAAAAAAAGCTCGGCTGATGCAGGCTTCATTCTCCCAAAACTCAACAAGAGTGAGGCGCCCGTGTTCTAGTGGAAACGATTAGAATACCGTCTATCATACCTGGGGCTGCAGTACTAATATGTCGTATGCATATTCTGCCATTCATACACCTCGACACTATCTGACCCACCGTGGATCTTGTCCCAGGCTTTTTATCCTTCCTTATCAATACTTGGCTGGACGTTACAGTAATTGACACCCATCCGAATCAAAGGCGCACCTTTCAGCGACCGCTTGACGCGTTCAAGCAGTGGTTTTTCTGGGATGGGCATCTTCAATGGGACCGCATACGGTTTACAGTACTATCAACTCTGTCTCTGTGATGGCGCTCGAGTACGCCCATTTATTTTCCGAGGCTGACATCGTGAGAGCGTGACTTTCTACAAAAAGGCTTTACCCGCTCGCGGCGCCCATCGTTGCATGGCACTGCGAGCGTTGCATTCTGAACCCATTTCGGGGAAGCAAGAGCGCCCTTGCGATGGCGGTGTTAACAATTACACAGGAGTCGCCTCAAGGCCCCACTTTGTCATCCAGGAACATGAACATTATCTTCGGAACCGTAGCCTGTGCAGAGCAACCGCAGCAGCTCGCCACTGCGATCCTGGATGACCCGCGTCCGTTGTCTGAGGCTTGGTCCTAGAAATCTAGCCTGGTGGCTTGTCCAGCTCGTACATGGTCAGGCCATGTTACATACCTTCTTGGAGCTCCGTCATTGGCGCGGACATTCGCACGCACATAGGTGGGTTCGTAAATTGGATCGTGAATGTTATTCTTCATTAGTCGTCTGGGACTGGGAGGTGAAGTTTGGGAGGGTTCAACTGAAGGCGACTCGCCTCGTCAGTGATCGTCATGCTGCCCAAGGCTGTTTGAGCACCGGTTCAAAAATGACATAGAAGTTCGTGGTGTCATGTTGATCGTTTATGATCTCTCTTTTGCGGCAAGCTACTATTCGTGTTGGACTTTGCAGGTCCTCAATAATAACTCCACGACACACGCTTCGCAGCCAAAATCCCTTGGCGTACACAGGCGAACAACGGAAGCGGATCCCGCGCGTTAAGACTTGGCCTGTCGCTCACACCAGACAATTGTAGCTGAGGGAATCCAAATTTCGCGCCGTGGATACTTCAACCAATTTGCAACCAAACGGCTTGTAAACGGGGTAATCGCCGAGAAGTTCAGGCGTTCATGTCTTGGGAATGGCCCGGGGGCAATCGTGGGGAAGGAAAATCTGCTGTAATCTCTACGATCCCTTGCACGCAGTTTTGTAGCGACGACTACAAGCACCGTCCGAAATGTCGCTGATACCAAGGAGAATGTCGTGTTGACTTCTCCGCAACCATCACGACCAAGCTTTTATAGAGAGGTGGTACTAAGTATGTTATGATACGACACCAACAGGCACTCAAAGTGAGCACTTATGAAGGCGAAGGAAATAATATTCCAAGACTGAGCAATACAATAGTAATCTTTCTACTTATATACGGTTCTATTACGCGCACAGACCAACTGGGTCTAGGGCTGAGGGATATATGCTACGGGATAGAATATTAGAGAACGGTAAAGACTGTTATGACGTCATGTATGACATCATTAGGATCAACTAGGATCATGTGATAATGTGATATATGTGATATAGTGAAATGTTCTTTACATTACCCCCTTTTCAAGGTCGAAGTTCCATAGAGACGACAATGAAAAGGTCAATTTTTTAAAGTCCAAAAAAAAATACTCCTATTTTTTTGTCATCTCTTTTCTTGTCTTTATCATATCTTATCATCTTCTTTCACTTCTTCCTCTTATCTTATCACATCATCTCATATCTTATCTTCCTCTTCTCACCTCATCTTCATATCTTATCTATTTCTTCTCATCTCTATATTACCCCCTTTTCAATGTCCGACCTCCGGGCGGACTGTCGTCGGTCTATGGCCAGACGATAAAAAATTTTGGGGATTTTTTTGAATAGATATTATCCTGTTTTGACGACGAGATAGCCTTGTTTTGGGTAGAGTACCGAAGTAGGATTTATGTCGTGGGGTGGAGTCGGTTTTGACAATAAGCATGCCGTACGCTCAAAGTGAGACGTCGGTCTTCTTGCTTGTGGCTCGTCCTTTGAAGTTGTAGGATGGCGGTAACGATGATGGGAATTTCGGTTATTGATGGTAGGGTTTCGGTAAAGGGATTTCGAATTTTCCTTGTTTTTTTGTTGACTTCTCGTCAACCTTGGTTTTTTGCTGAGACTACGTCCAGCCTTGTTTTCGGTTTTTTATGGATGGGGTAACGAGGGAATAAGCGTGCCATTTCTGGTCTTATCGCTTGTGAATGTCGTTATGCGGATTTTATGGATGATTTTCTTGTGTCTGGCTTCATAGCACAGACGTTTCCTTGTGTCGCTTACAGCGACGGTGTTCTTTTGATGCGACATTGTCAACATCCTTGTCTCTTTATTTAACGACGCGAGTCACGTCGGTCCTTGTTGTTCCTTTTTAACAAACTAGACGTGGCCTAATTTACTTCTATTCGAAGCTCTCGTACTAGATCACTGTCGTTCCAGAGACTTCAGCAATCCGTCTAGCTGTTTCCTTGTGTCGTTTAACGTCCGACATGACGTTTTTGCCGTTTAACGTCCGACGCGACGGGTGGTTGACGTTATACGTCGGGGTTTGATGCGACCGAGTCGACATCCTTGGTTCAGTGTTCTTTTTGACGCGAGATATGTCCTTGTTTTTGCCGTTGGCTAGGCATTTCCTTTATCGATGAGAGGGGGGATTTGACTTTGAACACCGATTATCCTTGGGGTAAGGGCGGCGACGATCTTTGACTAAGTGTCTTGGACGGAAGTCCTTGTGTATACGTATGAGAGAGGAAAGGGAAAGGGATTCGCGGTTGGCTTGTCCTATTCGTCAAAGTGACGAATGGTAACACAGAGGCCTGAATGCGGTGGAAGGTGGGGGTAGGCAAAAGCACGAAATGTGCACAATGCCCCGAAGGTCTTGAAGGGCGGATGTCGATATTTTTAACCGGAAATTCGGCTTACTACAGCCTAGCTTGCCAGCACTACGATTGTACGTATCGTATGAACGACGTGACATACGGTGATCATGCGAACCGGGGACTGCATGTATCGTGTATCCCTACACGTCTGGGTAGATGTCACCCAGAAACCAGCCCTTATGCACTATGGGCTATAGCAATTTTATCCATATTTGTACGGCGGACGACCGTATTACTACAATTTGCTCGGTTGTATACCAACCACAGATTGTGCGCTGGGACGCAGATTCTCTTTAACCCTAGAGTCCGGGTATAACGATCGTATAGTAAAGAATGTGGGGGAGAGGGCGGATTTCGAATGCTCTAAGTAGAGCTCGCCAACTTGTGCATGATGGGGCTTACACACATTGGCCCACCACACACCGTTAGGTGCGAGATACTCGTCACAGACGAGGGAAGGGGAATGAAAAGGGTACAGAGGACGAGGACAAAGTGTCCAGGTCCTAAGGCGAAGCGGTAGAGAGGAGTGCGGGTTGGATAGGATAGTCTTGGAATAATGTTATGATACGACACCAACAGGCACTCAAAGTGAGCACTTATGAAGGCGAAGGAAATAATATTCCAAGACTGAGCAATACAATAGTAATCTTTCTACTTATATACGGTTCTATTACGCGCACAGACCAACTGGGTCTAGGGCTGAGGGATATATGCTACGGGATAGAATATTAGAGAACGGTAAAGACTGTTATGACGTCATGTATGACATCATTAGGATCAACTAGGATCATGTGATAATGTGATATATGTGATATAGTGAAATGTTCTTTACAAAGTACTGCTAACCTTCGCGGCTTCGCGGCCCGGTCAAAGACATTCTGTGCAGGAAATGAATGTCTTGCTTCCGATGGGAATCCAGCGCGTCAGGATGTTTATGAGCGGCCTCAGGCTAGTGCCAATGGCGGCCTTAGCTTGAACCTGTGGGAAGGTTACGGTCGGAAACAACGAAAACCACGATTTTCGGACAACCAAGGAACCTCTACTTTGGAAACTGGCTGAAACAGTTTCTCTCCGCGACCCTGGGAAAATGTTCGCAGGTGAGACTCAGTCTCCTCACCCAATCAGCCCGTAGATCACAGGTATCTGTTCCAGCCCCGTTGTATCGTTCCTGGACAGAAGATACATGTTTCCGTTCAGTTTGCGAACACCAACGTCCAATCTGGTTTAGAAAATTATGTCTTCAAAGGAGGATGACATCTAAGAGAAGGATGCCATGGATCGCACAATTTATGTTCCGCTGTTTTGCCACCTCACGGGACACAACGAGCCGTGCTGCCAAGATCAATGTTTACATTGAGATTTAGTGAGTTCCACGCCCAGGCTGATGCAATTGCTCCCAAGGAAACTCGAACTCCTAGCAGAAGATCAATCATCACGGAGATGGGTCTACACCCGTTAGCACCCGATCCTTTATTAACCCATCGTACACTCCGTTTCAGACTGTCGTTTCACCCCACCGATGCCTGGCTGGACGTCAGTCGAAACCCATCCAGCTCCAGGGCGCACCTTTCAACGTCCTCTAGACGTGATCGAACTTTGGTTTTTCTGGAATGGCCTCTTCGACGGGGCAGCAGACGGTATACAGTACTGTGAACTCCGTCTCCTGAACGGGTCTCGAGAGGCACATCTGTTTTCCGATGCCAACATCGTCAAAGCGTGGTTGTCTACGAAACGGCGTTATCCGCTCGCAGGAGCGACCGTCCGGGGTGCTGACCGCGGCCCCCTCAGAATTATGGCAGCTACAGACTCGAGCACGGAAAACGTTTCAGGATTCGCATCGGAGCCACACTTTGTCGTCAGGGAAGACGATCTCGCTGTCATTCATCCACGCGAAATTATCTTTGGCAGCGTGGCTTGCACGAAGGAGGCGGAGCGGCGCATGACGTCGATCTTGAATGGTCCACGTCCGCTTTCAGAACAGCTGCTGACGCAGCTGTATGTCTTTCGCGAGACCAACCCCGAGAGG
The DNA here is from genome assembly GCA_038093095.1 of Boletus insuetus. Classification (NCBI taxonomy): domain Eukaryota; kingdom Fungi; phylum Basidiomycota; class Agaricomycetes; order Boletales; family Boletaceae; genus Boletus; species Boletus insuetus. The sequence continues at coordinate 7,376 of JBBPRQ010000456.1, read as the reverse complement.
ACGGATGTCCTCCACTTGATGATACTGATAGCGCACTGCGTGACAGACCGGCTGGCGATCAATACGTTTACACGGTGTTTGTTGGACACGCTCGCGAGGGGTGGAGGGGTAGAGCCCGCTCAGATTCCGTTGAAGGAGAGATTAGCGATGACGATCCCATCGACGGACCTCGAACCTACGCATTTGCGCTCGCTCAGTCCGGCAATACGACGGTGGCGGAGGTTAGTCGGGACCGTGATATTCCAGTTGAAGATGGCAAAGAGGCAAGTGAGTGTCACTTTTCTGCGTCGGATATGACCAAACTGTCCGTTTCGCTGATGGGTCCATGTTTATTGTAGGGCGGGCAAACTCTTCCGTGTCGCCTCACCCGTTTGACACCGTGCGTCCCTGCAAGATCTGCCATTGTCTCTACGTCTCTCACGCACGCGCAAACCGCTGCTGTGATGGCTAACTGTCGGCTGTGCCATGTAACATTTGGAAACGCTTTCCTTGCTCTCGCGCAAGTCGCAATGACTCGGGTGCTCTACCGACGGTACTTGCGCGGCGAGATCTCGGAGGAAGAATGGGTGTATCGGAAGAGACAGCCTCATATTGGCGGGGGTCCACTTAACCTACGTCCTTATCTCGATAAGGCGTGGTTCCAGAATGGCGGTGGAGGCGAGTCCATGTTGTCTGTTGGTTTGTTCTTTTACCAGCTTCCGTTCATGACGCTGGGTGAAACGGCGGGACGACATGGGGGCATTCTGTCGGATGGTGCACCGCCGTTCTCGGACCTGCTCACATTTGACCGGTTCTTGTATCGCGCCAGTTTAGTTCAGAAGCAAGCGACAGCATTTTTCAACCATCCCTTATTTTTCGAGATCGTACGTGCCGCGACGCTAGCGCAAGTTGAGCATACGCGGCACTGCGCTCTGCAGTGGATGAATCGCATGACCACTGCCAACGACGGTCGTGCCACCCACGGAAACCCGGAAGAAGTTCTGGCGGCCGCGGACATTCCCATGATCTGGGCTTTTGGAGGGTCTAGTGTTGGTAGTGTGTGTCATCTTTCCCTTTTCCAACTACCCAGTCTCACGTCTGGCCTGTCACTAGTTGAATTTGACGTCCCCGACTGTATACCCACTACCACCCACCCACACACTTTCACCCTACTCTTCCGTCTTGCACCCTGTCAAAGCCGGCTATGTTACTCCTCCCTCGCTACCTGCATCTGAAACAGACATGACCCCGAGAATTGCAGTAAACAACAGGATTCACATCCACGCGCGCCCGGTGGAGCTTTACCTCACTGCAGATAGCTTGGATGAGCAGTTGAACATGCAAGTCCTTTATGACAACAACGTGTTTGAGGAAGGGGTCGTAATGGAGTGGTTGGACGAAATAAAGGAGGCGGTATTGTGGTACCTTGGTCAGACCCATCGACCGCGTCGGGCCCAGGAGCGTCTTGGTGGTAGGGATGGACAAGTGGGACGTGGCGAAGGCGTACAAGCCAAACTGTGAAACAGCAATGTATTTTAAAATCCTTCACGGTCGCCTTCGTAAAGGTGAATTCAAATGATGAAAACCTAGACAGTTACTAGTAGTGGATCTATGAGTCCGCCAGCCTTTTGAGCTTTGCCGCTCCTCACGGGTGATCGTTCCGGACGGGAGCAAAGATCGGTATCTGTTGGCTCGAACCTGTTGGGGAATGGATATTTGGACGTTAGCTGCGCAGGAAAGGTGGAAGAAAGGAGAAGGAAGATGATTGCCGGTCCCGATCTTGAACGGAAATCGAGTACTGCTAGACTGTGGGATGAAGGCGGGCCCGCTGCCTCTCATCTCGTCTGCAGGGACACCGCGCGGATGCAATGTGCCAAAATGATATCTTGAAGCTAAGGTGTCATGGGGGATTGAGTGCGACGAACATCGGACAGGTACAAACCCCACGTGCTAGAGCGACTGAGGACGACTCGGAGGTGGTGACACGAGATCCGTGCCGCTTCGAAGCTTGCGCCACATTGTTGCACATGCGTGCTAGTAAGACTCGAGCGTGCCACCCGAAGTTATTGCGTGATATACCAGCCCAAAGGCATTGAAGCGTCATCGTGGTCACTACTTAGCGGAAGATGGCTGGGAAGGGTAGCGTCAGACATCTACGATTTCAAGTTTCAAATTCAAAGTCAAACATACTCTGGCCACAGAAGACACGGCAGTAACTCTGTTCCTCCGTTGTGCCCAGAATCGAGATCACAAACTCAAACAGAGTAATATGATTCAATTTGCCGGTGACAGGTTCGGAACATACCATGACGTCCGAGCAAAGCCTACTGCGTATAGTTTCCCAAGTTGCACTGTGGAGGCCTCCACGTCACTGCCCTCATGGCAAATGTTCAGCCTCTCGACTCGGATGCCGTACAATTCCAAGCGATCCCAATATGGAATGTCAGACTTCTGAGCATGTGAACCAAGGCAAACCATATGCAGACCTACCAAGGCTCGAAGCTCGAAGCAGGCTTAAACGCAGCGTGTCGCGTTCGTCTACGTAGCAAGAAGGGTATATAGCACCACTCCAGCGTGCATCCCTTGGCTAGAGCCCATCCGCAACGTAGGTTCCACTCACACTATACGTCTCTTCATGTCTTCCAGTTCAAGTCAATTCCTTGGTGCGGACAGTTCAACCAGCTCCCTTCCGCGACCAGCTAGGTGCTCTGCCTGTGGCTCACGTGGAAACCCCAATAAGGCCACAAGGAACCTCGTCGTCTGCATCGATGGCACAGCAAACAAATTCGGTCGAAAGGTGCGTGTCCTACCCATGCCTCGCCTGGTACCCTTCTATCGTTTATCTTCTGACAGAATACCAACGTCGTGAAACTATTCGAGGCAGTTGACTGTGACACCAAAGACCCTTGGCCTGAACAATACACGTATTACTCGAGCGGCATTGGTACGCGCCCGAGGATCCTGAATGTGTTTCAGCGCGTACAAAGGGCAATTTCCGACAAGCTTGACATGGCAATTGCCTGGTGAGCCTTTCGTTTGGGGTCGATTAATGATTGCGAAGTCGAGTCTTACTATTACATAGGAATGTGGAAGAAATCGTCAAAGAGGCTTATGCATGGTTAGCGGGAAAGTACCAGGAAGGGGACCAAATATACCTGTTCGGTTGGTTATGTTCATTCTAGATGCCTCCGGTGCAATGACGAGAAAGTTAGGCTTCTCTCGAGGCGCGTATCAAGTGAGGATTTTGGCAGGGATGATATACGAGGTAAGTTTCCACAATGTTCGCCAGCTCAATCATAACTCCACTGGACTGATGTGATCGCCAGGTGGGATTGATCAAAAATCCCACTGAGAAGCAAATTGGGGCGTTAGTAAAGGATTTCAGCGTAGTCTTCATTTTACTAACACGCGACGGCAGTGCGTACGATCACTTCGAGTCCATCCTGTTCCACGAGCCAAATGCAAATGATATGGCACGTGAGTTCAAAGTGACGTTCTCTTGGAAGGATGTACGAGTGCATTTCATTGGGGTGTGGTACGATTATTCTATTAATGCTTGGTCAAGTCATGTTAATCAAAATGGTTCAGGGACACCGTATCTTCGGTCGGTTTCGGGCGAGGCAATGTCTGTCTCTCTGCCTCTTCGGCTGCAGCCCATGCTTGCCATATACGGCATGCACTTGCTCTCGACGAACGTCGTGTTAAGTTTATCCCAGAGTATTTTCTCGAGATGAATTCGCCGGACCTCCATCAATCACCTAAAGATACCCAGCTGGAGTACCGTGGCATGGAAGCAAGCAACGAGAACGATAGACCTGAAGCAATAATAGATCACTCGAATTTTCCGACGAGTGAACTTGAAGGATCTTGGAATTCTCCTGATAATGACACTATCCTTGAGGATAGGGCTGGCTCCACTGCTGAGAGGGTACAGGTCGCATTAGCCAACTCGAAGTCCCGCACGCAGTCCAGTAGTGGTGTCGAACGTTCAGACCGAAAGACCGCCAATATCAAGGAAGTATGGTTTGCTGGGTATCATTCCGATGTGTATGTTCACGCTGATCCTGTCATGTCATCACGCTCAGGCTACTTGTAGGGGTGGGACGAATCGCCCAGGAAAAACATTCCATGCAGGAAATGTCTCACTTATGTGGATGCGTCGAGAAGCGTCTATGAATGGACTAGTCTTGAAGCCTGGGGATATTCTATGGACCCTCTGGACCGATGAGGACATTGACCTCGGGATCACAGACTCGATGTCTCTTTTTTGGAAACTATTTGAATTTCTTCCGATCAAGCATGAAGTGTCGTTCAACGGCTCTGGGGAAAATGCTCGCAGGTGAGATGCTGCTTTTGATCGATTTGTGCGTCTAATCACTCCGTAGATTGCATCTTTTTGAACCTCGTCGTATCATTCCGGGACAAAAGATACATGCATCTGTCCAGTTCGCAAACACGTATATACCCAAGGCAACCTTTGGAAATGGATTTGGAAATCCATTGGAGACTGCAGGACCCATGCCTTCGGAGGATGACATCTGGGAGAAAGGAGCCATTGACCATATGACTTACGTTGCACTGTTCAACTACCTCACAGGGAAACAGGGAGCTGCATCATTTTATTTGCACAAGCTGTTGTTCTTGCTGAGATTCAGTGCGTCCCATTTCCAGGTTGACGTGATTGTTCTTACAGAGGCTCGAATTCTTAGCAGAAGGTCGATCGCCTATCAAAGGTGTATCTGAATGGCAGAGAGCCCTCGGTGACCTGATTGCCAAACAGTCTGACCTTGTCAGGCTGGTGGCGATGGCTGCATACTTTGAGGCTGTGGATTCCTGTACGTTTCATGTTGGCATTTTACTTCTTTGAAGTAACTGTAATTGCACAGTTGATATCGAGAGGACCTTACCGGACGAAGTGTTTGTGGAGGCTCGGCAGTCTCTCGCTGGTTTTATGAAACCCGATCAACCCGATTGGCCAAGGGCTGTAGCCCTTCTGCGACCTTTGGCAAAACACAAAGATCTTCGAGACTTGGTTTTGACCACTGGGGTAGTGGACGGTTTCTTGCAATTATTAGATCATATCATCGTTGTTCGAGGGGAGCATTTCGCTCATGTCATGGATGCTCTTTCCTCCCTTGTGGAATTTCGTATGTGGTTGGCCAACATGTTCGCGAGCGCTGATTACTCAATATTTGTCAGATTCGGATGCAATCCTCACCGAGCTTGTTGAATTCTCCAATGGGACGAGAGACAGACTTTCTTTAATGCTAGACACAAATGGCACGTCGTATCTCTTTCCGTTACAAAGTTATCTGATCCTTTTAACAAGACCCACGCTACCTTACCGCTGTACTTCGCGTTGTTAATATTCTCGCTGAGAAAGGTATGGCTCAGATAATTCGGAAGTTGGGCATCTGACGATCTTGCCATGATTAGACCCGCTTCGATGCTACAAGGCGGAGTCCAGGCTTCACGAGTTGGCGAGAGCGCAGAAGGGACCTGTTAGTCTATTGGCAGTCCAGGCACTAGTTGAGCTGTTGGGCGCCAAACTCCTGCAAGAACCAGGTAAGGGTCCGATCTTATACTTCTAACGCCACATTGAAAACACTGTTTCGCAACGCTGATCTAGGCCTTGGGCTCGTCGGGCACCTCCCTCCTTCAATGCATCGTTCACCCACACTTCGCTCCTCTACGCTGTTGAGTACAGTACAATACCTGCACGCTGGAACCGCAAACAATACCCCCGTCCATGAATGGATGAGGATCGGAGACTCTCTTTTATATAAGTTATTCTCTGGTAAGACGCAAATCGGAATGATACTTCTTTGCTCACCAACCTCATTCCAGCCAGAACTCTCGGAAACAACCGTAGAGAGTTCATACAGAAACTTTTGGACGCTGCCGGTGGTCGTCACACACGTGCACGGACTGCAGCCACCTTCACTCTTCTCAAGTTGTGTAACTGTGAGGAATCGTGCATGTCTGGCATTCCACGTTACTTATCGACCCATGGCAGTTGATATTCACCTCCAAAGCTATGTCCTGAAACAAGGCGTCTTGGACATACTCGTCAAACAGCTGCAATACAAAGATAGTGCGCTCTTGGCTGCATATGCCCTGACGAGGTGTCTCGCTCACGGTCCGTCAATTTCCTGTTCGATGATAGCGTCATCTAAACATTTCTTAGAGATATTTTCGAAGCCGATATATGAAAATCCTGTTTTGGCTGGATACATCGTCAATATGATTAGGTTGGACTATTTCGACGAGGCGGTTGGTGTGACGGAAGGATTCGCCATCCTTGAAGACTTGTTGAAGTGCGGTAAGGCAGACTCATCTCTACCTTTTCTCTTCTCATGTATGCCAATAGACAAACTGAAGCGCCAAATCTTGGAATACGACATCGCTGCCCTCTTGGAACGCAAACTTGGAGCTGGGCAACCAGCAGAGATGCGCACGAGTTTGAACTATCTGAATATTTTCCGGATCTGTATGTCTCGCGCTTTGTTATTCCATCTCGGTGTTGCTAAGCTTTCTAGATGGCGAGGATTCGTTGACTCAGAATTTGGTGGAACGGGGTATGTCTCACCTGAGGTCCAATCAATGGAGGTCCCAGAAAGCAGGCGTCGCCATCCTGTGCTCCCTGGCTCAAACACGTATGTGCAGCTGTTGCCCTTTCGTACTCCTAAGCCCTTTGACCTTTGCGCAGGGTTCGGTGTGGAAGCACTCAAGCAAGTGATACCCGAAGTTGTTGATACGATTCTCCCGACGCACGATTCAAATACTCGGCAAGCCATAAATACGCCTTATACTATCCAGTCAAAACCCCCATCTTCGTTGCTTGGCCCCGCTTTTGTTTTGCGCGTCCTGGCCAACAATGGTGAGCGAACGACCGCCACGTCAGTTTCACCATGATTAAGTGAATAACTCAGAAACACTGCGAGAAGAGGTTCGACAGACAGCAGGATACAAAAGATTGAAACACCTCTTTTTGTTTGGGGATCTCCTCGGTGCGAAAGAAACGCCCATTTGGCAGGTCAACACGCCAACGCGTAGTTCGTGCTTTGCTACTTTTTTGCCCTTTCCCAAAGACTGATTCTGGATCTCTAAGACGACGTACTGAACGTGATCAACCAAATGATCAAATCCGTGGATAGCGTGGAAGGTTCGACAAAAGGCTTCATTCTACCAGATATCAGGCACTGGGACAGGATATTCCGTCTACTCCGCGACGGTGTGATGTGGGCGATCATCATACCATCCGTCGTAGCTGGTGTCGCAGTTCTGGTGGCCGTAGGAGCAGTGGCTGTTGCGCCGGTGGTCCTTTCCCGCAAGATTGCCGAGTGAGTACTCTGGTATGTCTGACAGTGTCATGACTCATAGAACATAGATGGGTT
>JBBPRQ010000455.1:0-26443 GCA_038093095.1 Boletus insuetus | reverse complement strand
TTGGTATGGCTTCGAGACATGCAATCTCTAAGTCGTTCATCATGGCCTGTCAGGCTGCTCGAGAAAAGGCCCCATCACAAAACGTTTCTTACATGGTGATGTCATGAAGTCATAGCTTTGTATCAACCATATGGTATCTGGTGGCCGTAACAAATCAAGTAAATGTAGGCTGTTGAAGGCTGAGCATGCAGCAAAGGCTAGAGGTATCTCACTGGAAATAATGCTACGAGCCATCATCCATCCCGTGCCATCCGGTGACAGGTGATGCGGGTGACCATGACTTTGTCGTGGTGTTGCTGCCGATGATAGGCTTGTGCCTTGAGACTGGTCCTGAAGACGACCGAATAAAATTTTGAGCTGGCTTCAAGAATCAATGCCACTGGTGGGCATCGTACAGGAGTTGCGTCACGCCTGTCGGAGTTTGACAGGTTCCGGGAACACCCTTGCATGTAATGCTTTCTTTCTCGTATGGTGATCTGATCTTCTGCTCTCCTATGTCCCACGAGGTCTTGTCAGCATTATATCTAGCGAACACATGTCATCCGACCTGTTCTTGATTAGTACGCAAGTCGGACGCTGGATGATCCTGACACGATGGAAATCATCGGAACTGTGCCTCTGCCAATCGACTGTCTGCAGTTACGATGCCTGAATGGTGCCGTGATCATGTCCTGAGCAAGTTCTACGAATACACTGACGAGTTTCACTGCCTGAATTGCCCAACGACAATGCCACGTCGCTCGTGAAACGGACCGGAGTCCTTTTGGACCTCGTTGAAAATGGAGACAACGACAGACGTCGCGGGGCGGTCAGTACGACATTGGTCACACACGATTGTTAGTCATACTTTCTAAATCTGATTTTCGCCAGCACTCTCGTACTTCTGGTAACGTACCACCACCTAAGGTAATCAGTGCGCCGTCGTGATAAAGGTGTTTTCCCGTTGCACAGGCATATTCCGCAAGGCTTCCTGTGCCGAGACAACGCTAAATAATAGCAAACTGATAACCCCATACAGTGCTGTTCTCAGTCATGGCCGCCAAAAGTGGCTGCGACACTCATCAGTAGGGCTCAATGAGTCTACTGTCAAAAACCTTGGCTGACGGCAGCGCAGGGGTTGCAACCAGATCACTATATGACAATAGTGGACATACTACGTATTGGACTCGCTGCTTGACAGGCGACGTCGCTCGTCGGATCGATGGGGCCCTGGGTGTGGATGGCTGTTCGCAATCATGTCAGCAGAGGATGTACATTGGTCATGATGTCGCGTTACGGTTGTAAGAAATCTTGACAGAAAGGGACGTGGTATGGAGGGCTGAAATTCAATGCGCCATTGCGTTACAACAGCCATACCATCGCTACACTGGATCGCCGCCGACCACGGGAATGTCAATCACCCGGAACTAACTCCTCGCAGGATATCTGTATGATAGTGGTCAAAGTTTGGGGTTGTGATACCACTTCACGATATTCGCCCATACAAAGTCTATTCTCTTGCTTCATGCCGTTCTTTTGTGAACTATCTTCAAGTTCTCCTTCATTTTTCGTTGTTGTATCGTTATCGCTCACTCTCTGGTAATCTAACCCAGGTCATCGATCCAGTCAGTCTGACGCACAGATCCAATTCCACTGGCGGTAATGGCAAACTTTTGCACTGATAGTGCAACCATTTCTATCCGTTCGACTCCTTGGTTGACACTCTCCCTAGTCCCTTGTGAGTGCACTCCCATCGTGTCATCTCATCATTGCCCTAGTATCAAGTTGTGATATATATCTTTGAACTCACCACTCGTCGAATGACAATCTGCGAGCGTTCTGCTGCCTTCCTAGCCCTGGTGACATACAAAACTAGATTTCTCCCAACTGTCTGGCTGACTTGAAACTCGACGGGTGGACTCCACCACGACGTTGATCTGGCGACTCGGACATCCTGTATCCAATCCGAATCCTGTTCATCCGGGTGAGCGCTAGCATTCAGTTGGCTCGGGGAGGGAGCACTTGATCTGCCACAAGCACGACACATTATTCTGTGTCAATCCACATCAGGTAGAAATGGTAAATGATACGCCGTTTGGCTGGCAATGAGTAGTTCTTTGGCTTGTCAAAAACGAGGACCCACGTTGTTCCCTACTCACCCGTCCAATACAGTAGCCAAACTTCGTAGGCACAATTCAACTTCAACTTAAAGCAGTACATCATCAAGAGCTGTTACTGTCACTTCTACGTCCTTATCAAGTAACATGCCGCTCTACAACCTGGACCTCAAAAGGCAATGCAACATGATGCGGTGGCTCCGGGTTACCCAATGACCACGAACCCCTCTCCTCCGGTGAATCAGATAGTACTCGTACTGCCAGTTGTTCGAGTAATACTCGCATGGGCTCTTAAACTTAGTAGGTACTCTTTACGGTCTAAGCGGCGGGCGGTCTGGACTGCTTACAAACGGACGGTCAATAAATATTTGAGGCGGCAGTCATACGTTGTTGTAATGTGTACTTCTGCATACATTTTCAAGTATCCTCTCCTTTTACAACACAGGGTAAAGATAAAATCAAACATTCTCGTAGAAATGAACATCAGAGTCGTTTGAAAGAAAGATGAAGATTTAGTAACCAAGTACGAGACGGTTTGGAACAGAACATGAGACGATTTGGGTGACCGACTTGCACTCAATCGCGCTTCCAGTCAGGAGGGCTGCCCTATAACGAAAGCATGATCAAAATTATTGGCACGACAATAGTGTAACTTTGAGACATACACCATGATACGCAAGAGGTTCTGGAGTACGCTCCTCAAGTTCACCGAGGGGTGCCTAGTAAGAACCAATCCCAAATCAGTCGAGCCAAACACTGCGACGCTTCAAGACACTGAAAATGAGGACGCACGGGAGCAGCGATGACCGCAGCAGCAGCAGCAGCAGCAGCAAGAACTAGAAGAAAGGAAGCGAGCTGCATGATCATTGGCTTTGAGAAGTATGAGCAAAGCTGGGTGTTAAGTTTTGAAACTCTTGGATTTGTGTGCCCCATTTTATACAGCCATGGATTCCAAGGCACAGACGCGATGGTCGCGGGGCATCGTGGGGGTCTTGTACGGCGGGTAAGGACGAACTGACATTGGATGAACTGATATGATACTCCGAGGTATTGCCGGTCAGCTGCACATATCCTGACCATTTTCCTGACGTCGGACTCGGATAAAATAATCGATATCATAGCCGCTCTAGTCGGACACAAACTTGTAAACGAAACGTGTTGTGTTGGATCCCCGATTCGATTTTGGGCAGGCGATCCTGAAAATCCTACGATGTCACAGGCCTCGCTACAATGAAAGTCGTACCTCCTAGAACGTCGGGGTCGAAAGTGCCCAGTCAGTCAGGTGGGCCTGAGCTGTTGAGACTGGTTTTCCGGAGTTGGGGCCTTGAAACTTGTCGAGACCAAGACAGCTAATTGGTGACCTGCCCTGGTCCAAATCGTCAAGCTGGGACACGGATTTCGTCAACCGAACTGCCGCTGGCCTAACCGTGACCAGTCAGTCGTTCACATACTGCATGAGCAGCAACCGACGCAAGATCATAACATCAATGCGGATGTAAAAGAAATCGCTGTTCAGTACTCGTCTCAGCTATCAAAGCGAAACACAGACCGGAGGGTAAGAATGTCTCCCCCCACTGTCGGAGACTCGGAGTGTTCCCAGAAGGAATACCCATGCGAACGAAGGCGCGTTTCGAACCGAGTACAGAGGGCGTCCGTGTGCTCGCTATGCGGCGGTGTACATCCCGTGCACTCCATTGAAGCGCTCATCTGCGATCCAATGTTGACCACTATTCCACTAAACGCCACGACAGCGCACTCTTATTTCCGTTAATAACACATACGAGGATTACCCGAGTCCATCTTGACAAGACGCCGCTGTCACTTATCTTTACATAACTAGATCCATCCTAGATCGCAACAAATACAGACACGGAACGAGGGAGAGCACAACGAGATGGGACAACTGAGCTGAAGAGAGGACGAGGACAATGGGCCAGGTGCAGGGGTGTGGAGTAGACTCTGGAGCGCACCTGTAGAGAGGTAACGAGTTGGCCGCTGGTCGTCGAATGCCAGCGAATTCGAATGAACGGGCAGTGCTCGTGGAGTATTGAGTATGTGGCCGCTACACCTGGTCCAAGATTTCCCAAGGCAAAGCCTAGCCGAGACTGCCACGTCGACGTCGGAAACGGGCAGCGGCGAGCTGCCCTAATCCATTTCCATTTCCATCTCCATACCATCCCACGTCTGTTCTGGCCCCCTCTTTATATTCTTCTCATCTTGGGCGTCCTCTTGCTCGTCCTCGCGCAAGCTGAGACCCGTCACCCCACCATCCCCATCCTCTGTCTTCCATGCGCACACACGTGATTCATACAACTTTGGTCTCCGAGTCACCCTTGCCCCATCCGTGCCGTCTTCCACATCGATATGCCCATCCAGATGGACCCCCACGTCCACATCCCCAAACACCGCTTCATCTTCATCATCACTCCTACTCTCCGATACCGACTGCGACCGAGACCGGGACCCTGATGAGCCTGACTTGGATCGGACAGACGAGCGCGGAAGGAACCATCCACCGTTCGAGTTTGGCGGATACGCATAGGCGGTGGAGCCAGACTTGTAGTTATATCCACCAGAAACGAGACCATACTCGTATGCAATCGACCGACGGCGTTCCCTCTCTTTCGATGCATGTGAGGCCGACAATGAATGTGAATGTGAATAAGATTGCGAGTGCGAGTGCGAGTGCGAGTGCGCACGCGCATGGGATGACGACGGGTTCGATGCCGATGCCGATGCCGAGGATACCCACGATCCTGACGTCACACTCGCCGAACCCAACGCGAGCAAATTCAACGCGTCATCCTCTCTTGTTGTCCCCATCGTCGTCTGTTGTGCTGGCACCTGCATTGGCGCAGTTGAAACACCCAACGTCCCAGGACGGACTTGGGTGGCGTCGATCCCAGCCGCGCCAATTGGGTAGTCGTGCAGCCGAGGTCCGGTCGATCCCGAACATGAGCTCAGCAGCGTGCTCGCAGGCACGGAACTTGAGATAGGAAAGGAGGCGTCAGTGCTGGATGCTGATGCAACTTGAGAGGTAGCAGTCGTCGTCGTCGTCGATGTTGGCCCTACACCGTTGCTCAGCACCGAGACAGGTGGAGGGACAACCCCCCCTGAGAGAAAGGACGGCCATAAAGAGCGGTCTTCGGGCAAGGAAGCCGAAGAAGGTGAGAGATGCGATAGGATTGCGGCGGCCTAGCCGAACGCAGTTTAGTGTCATATACACAGCCAATCCAGGCAAGGCATACGCAACAGGAACAAGCGCGCACGCAAGGGGGGAAATTATGTAGTCCCTGGGAACATAATAAAGAAGAGAGAGAGAAAGACTGACTTCCAGCAGCTGCACCTGTTGATGTTTACTCAATACAAACTTGGACGCTTCCCGCCATTGAGGGGTATGCTCCCAACGGTGTTTGATCAAGCACGAAGGATGTCGATAGACCTGGACGAGAAATTCAACCACGTCATTAAAAGAGCATGCGAAATGTCATGGAGGGAATGGTCCAACCTTGGAACAACTCTCGCACGTAAATATAGTGCCTCGTTTACGTCCCGACCTGATTCCATTGACGGAATTGGACGGGATTGCGGTGTGTGATTGAGGAGGGGAAACGGAGAGGTGGGAGTCGTCGACACTAGCAGGGTCAGGTTCAGACGTACCCTTGGCGGAAGCAGCTCGAGGGACCTGAATGGGCTGTGCGCCGTGGACAGGGCGGTGTGACACTGCGGGTGAAGAGAGGGAGAGTGCTGCGAGGGATGCGGAGGCAGTTTGCACGGAAGTCGGACTGAGTATGGATTAGCACGACCAAATACATGGTTTGATGGATGGAGGAGGAAATAAGGATGGCTGTCCCCGCGTGGGTGGGTTAAGTACTTACAAAGGGCGAGTGGCAGCATCGCGGGCATCGCTCAGTCTCCTTCTGGATCTCCCTGCCGAGGAGAGTCGACGGTGCTTGGTAGTATTCGTCGTCATACCTGTTTGCACATCGGATGTAAGATAGTAGGAAGCGAGATGCGATCTGAACAGGCCTACCCTGCGAGGACCGAGATGGTGCAGATTCAGCGGGTATTATTGGAGCTGCGTTTGCGGCAGCGATGGACAAGGACAGCAGGGAGAGATGAGGCTGGGCATCCTGCGAAAGGATCAGTCAAAGCTGCGGTCATCAATGTGGTACGAGGCGAACCTGGGACATGACACTGAGAGACGAGTTGAGTGCACATATGTCGTGAACACTCCCTCAATTTCAACGTCCGCCCAAATTTGTCTGTCACAATTGGAGCCGAACAAGCACCCGCCCTCGGTCTCACAGATCGGGCGCCCACTGACGAGACAAGGCAGAGAAACAAAACGCTCATTCCGATCGCTTGATGGATAATGTGAACCCTCGGCGGACACCTGACCATTTCACTGCTTCACCAAACCATCTCACATTTGTTTTCCTCGGAAAACACCAGTGATATCGCAGCTGGACGGAATGCCGTTCTTCAAGGCTCTTTTCATCTACCAGACTAGTACGTAAACCCAACTTCTGTCGAGAGGACGAGGAAAATCTCGAGGGCGAACCCGATCCGGGTTGACACTTCACGTACGATGCCGCAGTTTTGCTTTACCCACAATCTAGCGTTCGAAAGCCAATGCGTATCTCCCATCGGCCTTCATACCTGAGCTTTCGTAGATTTAAATGCGTTGCGCGAATTGTGTATCGGGGTCATGGATGAACACACGATCTACTCTTGCGACCCGAGTTTCTCCGACGAACGTATACGATCAACAGAGGTTGAAGATTCAACCAATATGGTGAGTAGTCTGTTGATGCTCGTCAAGTGGGTTATCCTAGATAGGATATTGTGACGCACGAACAGATAGTGGAGCTATGGCCGCGCTAACCTTGTCCAAGCAGAGATCATCTACACCTGCTTCTCCTCGGAGAACGATATCGCACCTCGATGCACGCATGCGTTAATACGTGTAACCATTCCCCATACACTCGCATTTAATGATCAGCGCATTGCATTCGCGGAGAAATACCAACACCCATCATTGCGTCGTATCTTGTCGCGCTTATGACCTTCATAAACAGCCTTCTTTCTCGATCTTGCGTACTTGAGAAACGTTGTGCCTGATTAGATCTCGGTGCCAAAGTAAGTATTACATCAAATGGAAGTGTTGACGGCCAAATCACAATGGCACTGGTCAACGCCGTGACCATTTGAGGGAGTGATCGTGACACGAGTCTTTGGTGCAAGCCGATATTACCGCTGGAGAAGATGTGTTCATAGGTGACGTCTCCAGTAGCCAATCCATCCAATTTAGGACTCATTGGCATTCCTACGCTCGCCAAAGCACCTCACTCCCGCTTCTCCTCGGAGAAGCCTGTCGCAACTGTATGGAAACGTCATTCCCTGTTGCAAACCCTACAAACCACGAAGACGTGACCTAACCCACAGGCTGCCGAACCAGGACACCCATCCCGATTCTCGCATCTCATATCCTACAGTTCAGCGATGTGAAATTCGGCTCCTTCCTGTCCATCGTGGTCGGAGATATGAAAGTCGAGGACGTCTCGTTGTGCCGTACTTACGTCGCGCCCATGTTGGGCGAGTGGTGTTCATAAACGACCTTGCTAAATTCAGCATCGTTGCCCCGGTTAGACGGTAGTGGTAAAGGTGCGCATCATCTACTATTACTTTACCCGAGCAAGTACTAAATCAGTGCGTAGCGCATTCGAACAACGTGATGGGGAAAGTGTTGACGAGTGGATGCACCTGATATCGTGTGCATACGTGGTGCTGTGGCAAACATCAGCTGCGCTACACAGAGAACGAACCGGAGACGAACCCTGGATCCAAGCCAACATGTACCCCTCGAACGAAACACGCCTATGAATGGCGTTTCCGGCGAACCAGCACGCGGATCATTCATCCTAGGCCCATTCATCCAAGTCGATCTCCCTACAGCACGAAACACCTCATTCCTGTTTCTGAATCTTCCTCGGAAAAAGACAAGGTATGTATCACACCCAGATGTAACGGCGCTCCCTGCCGCTTCGCAACCACTCCGACCACGTAGCGCTTCCGATATCCAAGTACGTGAACTCAACCCGTCGTCGAGTCAGGCAGACAAAGTTAACATAACTCCAAGTTTTCTACATGCTCGTTGTCAATTTACGTATGATGCCGCAATACACTCACGTTCGACGACATGAAATTCAGGTAACGAGCGGGTTCACATTCTTCCTGTTCTTCTAGGCTTCTAATATGCGCTCCATATGACGGCTACTGTGTACATACATGAAAAAACCAAGACGCGCCGTCGTCTCTGGCACTGCCATGTTATCCCGGGGTGTACGCTCTATTACTATGAATGTGCTTCTGTCCCCGATCTGTTGCAGATTCAGAAACGTGGCTATCAGATAGAGGCCAAGATATCACGCACACGATTTGCACTTGCAACAAGGGTTTCTCCGACTCGAGCGCGAATGAGTTGAACATGCAGAGACAAAGACAAGCATGAGACAACATATGGATTGTCTATTGTATAGCACGCTTGGTACCATCGCACTGTGGCAAACGTCCCTTGGTGAATGCTACCGCTAGTGATAACGTTGTGCATGAACTCTCGACCCAAGCCGGTAGCGCATTCTGGCTGATACATACAACATCCCGGGTCACATCTCTAGCGATTCGTCATGTACGTTTGTAAAGGAAAACAAGACGCACCATCGTATCGGATATTGCCGTGCCATCCGGTGCTTCTTTCCTCGGCGTCACACGTCCATTAGTGCAGACAAGTAAATCTCGGTGGTAGTACAAGACAGACTCCATCGACGGAGAGATAAGCATCAAACAACGTGATGAGTGACGAGTTTCCGAGTCGGTGCTCAACAAATGACGATGACGAGTGTGTTTGATAGGACCGTCGGATCCTCGCGGGTCGGGACGGTTGTGACGTTCTGGCACTGCAGGTCCAAGTATCACTTGATGTTGGGAGCGAACCCAACACCACCCCTTGTGCCGGACCGTGATCGGCTCGCCAATGGATGGGACGCGCTCATAAACGGTGTCTCCGGCGATCCCTCCTGCGCGGCGAATCACCTGCCAACGAGTGCGGCTTCTTCCTCGGAGAAGAACACCAGGCCGTCACCATGGGGTCTGGCACAGAATCACGGGAATTGCCTTGTCCGTCGTACACCCGAGAGAGACTCGGAGAGGAAAAAGCACCGTGATCCACGTTGGCGCGGTACACCCCCCCCAAGTCCAAGGTGAACGAATCGAGGACAGTACAGCCATAACACAGACTCTGACCCTCGCGCTCTGGCTGTGACCTCATATCTATACTAATCTCCCAATGTTTGACCGTCCGAAATTTTTACTTGACAATCGGCGGAATCAGCTTTGAGAATGCCGTTCATCTGGGTTGGAGATATTTACTACGTCCTGGGGGAAACACCAGGACGTTTCATCGTATCGTTAGCTCGTCGCACCGGTTGTCTTCATAATAACTAGCCAAGTCATTTCTCGAGATATTGCAAATTTGAAATCGTCGTTACCCCGGTTAGATTGAAATCAGTAGATCTCAATCATCATCGAAAGAAAAAGTCACATACATCCGTAACCGGGACATCCGGTGGCTATCACAGTAGATTATCAAGCCAACGCGATCCCGGTGATGACGTGGTGATGTGGACCGATATGTGTTGATGTTCGATTAACGGGGTGCGCTTGTCACCGGATAGGATGCTTTCAAATTAGTACGGGCATAGTACTGAGACTGTGGCAAGCATCAATGCTTTATTCGGTGTTGACTGCGAGTCAGCAGAACATATGACACCTACTTTCGATTCAAACCCAAAGATATGATATTGGAACAGACGTACCCGTACTACACGGGCACGACCCCGGTCAGGTATGAAAGGATCGACATGCGTGCGTGGGGTCCGTCGTATCGGATATCGCCGTACTGGTATTTTGGGGTCCGAGTCTACCAATTATGAATACGCTTCTTGCCTCCGAGGGTCTTGTAAATAGAAACCGACCCGGTGACAAGACGACCACCATCCCATCCGGATAGATAAGCATGCAAGCAACCTGACGGATGATCGATCCATTGATGTGTTGATGCTCGATAGGGGGGTACGCTTGATAGAACGTTTCGAGTAGGCCCCGTCACCACCAATCAGCCGGCCATCGCACTGTGGCAAGCGTCACTCGGTGCACACTCCAAGTCAAAGCATGACACTGACCCTCAATCCCCCGAAATAGATGTCGTCTTCATAGATGGCGTCTCTAGTGGCCAGCAAGCTTCTAACCCAGTGACATCCTACTTGGAGCTCACGTCCCCACGTGTGCTTCTCCTCGGAGAACACCAGGAACAGAGACCCCCTGAGCGCAGCCTGACGGAACGCCGTTCCTTTCCTCTTGCATCTTTCGTCCATGACTCGGACGCCCCGAGAATGTCAGGCACTCCGAGTACGTGAGCTCAATCCCCATTCACTCAATACGAGCGTTCAATGATGTGAAAATCGGTTGGCCATGTCTTCTTGATGTAGGCGTCAGCGATGCGATACGATACGTACACCTCTGCATCCTCACCATTGCTCGGGGATCGACACATTGGCAGAACCCACAGAACGGCCCGTCGTCGTATCGGACACGGTCTAGGAATGACTGACCTGCTTCATTTCGCTTCCGCGGTATCACCCAAGGGGTGGCAATGGCTCCCAAAAAGCTTGCTTCTCTTCTCGCCCTTGCCCATTCGCCATCATGGGCCATGGATGGTCACGGTCATCACTAGCCTGGTTAGCCACCGAGTATTGAATGTCGGCAGTAAAGAGAGGAACGACGTACACGATCGTGCCTGTCTTGAGGACGCGCCATCAAGATAAGTACACGGACATTCAATGCCGTTCCTTGGCCCCCCCTTGCATCTCGCATCCATGATACGACGCCACTGTCAATCATAACGCCCGTACGTGAGCCCAACCCCTTCATCCACTTGATTCTAGTGCTCAGCGATGATGAAATTCGGTGGGCGACGTCTTCTTCATGTTGGCGTCCGAGATACGATACGATACGCCCTCGCCAACGTCCTCGCTGCGCAGAAATGAGCGAGTTGGCAGATCTACTTGACACCCGCCGTATGCCGCTCGTTACATCGCACACGGACATGGACACGCCGGTCACAGAGACGGTCAACGACACGTTCCGTTTCGCTCTCATGGCAGCGGTATCGCCCTCCAGGACAACGTGGTTCTCTTCTCGATCTTGCCCTTTCGACATCATTACCCCGGTTAGACGTCGGTGGTAGAGAGGAAGACTGCGTATGATCGGCTTGTACGACACGCATGTCCCTGACGCGCAAAGGATCAATAGAGACAGATATACAAGCGTTGGAAAGTACGTGGTGGGATGGTCTGTATCAATGTACGATAGGTGGACGTTTTGGGCGGTCACCTGGCACTGTGGCAGACATCAACATAGTGACATGTCGAGCTGAGAGAGAGAACGCGACACGAACCCTATCCGGGGAGACGCGTTTGTGGACGGCTAACATTCTCCATGATCCACCGTCCTCCGTAAATGAATCACTTCCTGAGTCCTCTGCTTCTCCTCGGAAAACACCAAGCAACCGGTCGCAGCCAATACAACATGGCCATCCTTGTCCGTAGCACCTGAACCTTAAAGATGCCGCCCGTACGTGAACCCACCCCGCAGGCGAACACGGCAGGGGACCCAAACCCGATCCTCGCACCCACCCAATCTCCAACGTTGGACGATTTGAATTTAATCGCGTAGGCTCCTTCGGTAAGAGATAGACAGCACGTCCTGTGTCAGATCTCTGTGGATCGGCCGGAAAAACCAAACACTGATCGCCAACGTCAATGCCAACGACGACCCCACGTTGGATATCTCCATGCCACCGCAGTACCATGCCAGGGACGAAAATGCCTCCTTCCTCGGTTCTTCTTTCATGCAGTACTATATTGGAAAACAACACGTGGCCGAACCCCGGACCCCGTTGATTCAATTATAAAATCCATCTTCATTGATTCGGGGATCTCCAGTTGGTCGAGGCGGAGCAGCACATGCAAAGCACGAACTGATAAGAGAGATAGGCGTTCGACTCGGAGCGACTGTGATCGTGATCGTGATATGGTGATATGGTGATGCTCGATAGGTGGGTGATGGGGAGCGTATCGTGCATCATGATGGTCACCGCGGTAGTCGTGGCAAGCATCTGCTATTGATACGAACCACAACGGGGATACCGACCTCGCTGACGAGAGGTATCCATACATGGGTGCCACGCGGCTAGAGCCCGCTGCGCCCGGAACCCAGTGTCCTCCGTACACCCGCTCGAGCACCCCATGCTCAGGGTCCGTTCTCCTCGGACACAGGCTAGGGACCCAAACGTGAACGCGCGGGTAAACCCGTCCCGGACGACACTCCTAGCCGTTGCGATGCGCCCATCAACATCTCCAAGATGCGCCCATACACGATGTATCATGCATCATGGCCATCACGCCAAACTCTACCTGCCGGCGACCAGACGCGGTCCCAGAAAGGATTTCCGATCCTCGCGCCCGTCCGCGCCGCATCCCCCCCCCTTCAACATAAAGTTTGCCAAGCCGAAATTCGCGTCCGCTCCGCGAGGTTACGACTTGTTCGACGTCCAACGTCCGTCGTCGACATGCTAAGACATGCACCGGTAACCAAACAAGACGACGGATCGGGGATCAGCTGCTCCCCTGAGCACCACCGTCCGACGTGCGTGCGTGCGTTGTTGTTGCAATTGAATGGACGCTTGGAAAATCTGAATGGCCATTGAATATGGATAGCCCCAAAAAATCTTCGCCGCGGTCATCCGCTCGGGCTTTCGTACGTGAATGGACCGCGCGTTTCGGAGTGTCCTCGGTCTTTTGCGATTCGAAACTGGTTGTCTGGGTAGATCGAGGGTGTTCCTCCAATCTGAACGCTGTGACGAACTCGAACAGAACAAGAATGGGATGAAACAGAATGGGATGCGAGGCGAGTGACGCAAGTCTGAAAGATAAACTGGCTAGGGATACGACGTCCCACGTGTCGAAGCCCGATAAGTGGATAAACCTTGATACCTTGATAAGCCACGTTCACGGGACGAACGACCGTGGCAAACATATTAGCGAGTGTATCCCATGGCATATACGTATGTGAGCCGTACATCCACTGCACCTGCACTGGAAAGCAAAACGTGAGCACCACCCTCGATCGGACCCTAGATTTGAATGGTGAACGTCAATGTTGGGCGCTGGAAGTCCATTGTCGAGTGTCATACCCACGAAGAAACAGGGGGAAAAAATGGACACACACACACCCATACACGTAACGACTCACGAACAGCCTTGAGACACGTCAGCCGAACGAATCGCAACCAGTCGCAAGATTAGATTCAGAAAACGACACAGCCAAACCGATCTCGGACGGGTCGTTGGTGCATGCATGCGCTGCGTGCATGAGCTTGACGAGAAAAAGGGACGTCAGAACGTGGGACGAGACGAACGACGTTCTTCGAACGTGCCTTCCAACTAGCCAATCCGCCGTGTCGTAGCTTTGCAAGCCTCGCACTGCGGCCCGAGCTCGGGGAAAAAAACGCTGGAGACGCAAGTCGTTAAAGTTGTGTCCAAGCCGAACGCGGGAACGTAGCGCGCCACGACTGCGCCTTCAGGATGGTATGACGCGTGATCCAAGGTGATACATAATCATGGATTGAGCCCATGCTCCCACTGTCAATACTCGGACTCGTCGGACGCGAGGGAACGAGGGAAAAACGATCTCGGTGCCTGCGATTGCAAGATAGATGAACGTGGCAGAACTGGAAACGTGTCAGTTGGGCTTCCCGTCGTTGCTGTCAACTTGGCCTCTAGCACACGGCGGCGTCGGCAAGTCCCAGGAAGCCCCAAAAAATAGGAGAGACGTGGAATGCCGTGGTAAATGGTGATGGACTGTTTCGCCCGACGTGTCTGTATCTCGTTCGCAGCGGGTCGATAGAGATTATTAGGACGACTAGCTTTTTGACTAGCGAGTCATTACATAACCTAGTGTTGAAAAAAAATTGCTACACTCGAGCTAATCAAGTGACTCTGACTCGATGTGATGCGCGTCCGATTTGGACAGGCTCTCTTCAACGTCCACAAGCCTCTCATCGCTCGGCTCAAACACACCGACATGGCCACTCAACCCGTCAACAAGACCGTCCATGCATTCGACAAGGCCCGTCTCGAAGCCCTCCTCAACCGTCGCTTCTTTTACGCGCCTGCGTTTGAGATTTACGGAGGTCGGTCGATCTCTTCCGCTGTCGCTTGCACTCACTCGTTCCTCCCACTCAGGCGTCGCAGGGCTGTACGACTATGGTCCACCAGGGTCTTCTCTTCAAGCCAACATCATGGCTGAATGGCGTCGTCACTTTATCATCCACGATCACATGCTCGAGCTTGATACGACGATCATGACCCCCGCAACCGTGTTTGAGACGTCTGGTCACGTCGCACGGTTTGCTGATTGGATGGTCAAGGATACCCAGACGGGGGACGTGCTCCGTGCGGATCATCTCGTCAAGAACGTCTTCGAGGCACGACTCGCGAGCGATCGCGAGGCGCGCGGCAATGCGGGACACCCGGCTAATGAGAACGACAAGAAGAAGAAGAAGAAAAACGTCAAAAACACCCCGGTGCGGTTGGATGACGACAAGGTCAAGGAATACGAACGTATTCTCGCACAGGTGCGTTGTGGTGGTTGTATGCGTGCGTCTCGCGCTCAGACAGACTCAGTTGGATAATTTCTCGGGCCCAGAGCTCGGCGAGCTCTGCCGAAAGCATGGTATTCGGAACCCAGACACGGACAACGAGGTGGGGGAACCGCAGCAGTTCAATCTCATGTTTGCGAGTAGCATCGGTCCTACGGGGCAACACCCGGGGTACGCAATCCTCATGACTCTTGCGCCGATCTGCTCACGCGATCTCTGATAGATACCTGCGGCCAGAGACAGCACAGGGGCACTTTTTGAATTTTTCGCGATTGCTCGAGTTCAACAACGGACGTATACCGTTTGCCTCCGCGCAGATCGGGCGATCGTTCCGGAACGAAATCTCACCCCGTGCGGGGTTGTTACGTGTGCGCGAATTCACGATGGGCGAGATCGAGCACTACGTAGACCCGAACGACAAACGTCATCCGCAGTTCTCGGAATTCCGGCACGTGGTGCTCTCGATGCTCGATCGGAACGTCCAATTGCAGGGGCTCACGACGGTGACACCGATGACGATCGGCGAGGCGGTGGACAAGGGTATCGTTGCCAACGAGACGCTGGGATACTTTTTAGCGCGGATCCAGCTGTTCCTCGTGCACATTGGGATCGATCCCAAGCGGCTGCGGTTCCGCCAACACATGGCGAACGAGATGGCGCACTATGCGACGGACTGCTGGGACGCGGAGATTGAGAATGCGACGGGTTGGACGGAGTGCGTGGGGTGCGCGGATCGGGCGGCGTATGACCTGAGTGTGCATGCGGCGAGGACGGGGCATGCGCTGGTTGTGCGTGAGGCGTTGAAGGAGCCGGTTGTTTCGGAGCGGGAAGTGGCCGAGTTCAACAAGAAGGCGCTCGGACAGAAACTGGGGCGGGACGCGGGGGTTGTGCAGAAGATCGTTGGGGAGATGGACCAGAGCGGACTGGAGCGGGTCAAGGACGCGCTGGTTGCACACGGGTGAGCGGACGCGAGTCATTGTCCGCGGAGATGACGCTGACTCGAGCAGGACTGCTACCATATCGGCCGACGGGAGAGAGATCACGTTGACACCCGATCTCGTGACCATACAACGCAAGACGTTCAAGCAATCCAGTCCGTTTTTGTCCGTTTTCTCTGGAGGATCCGCACACTCACTGATGACGTAGTTCGCGAATTCACCCCAAATGTGATCGAACCCTCTTTTGGATTTGGTCGCATCCTCTACACTTTGCTAGAACACTCGTTTTGGTCCCGCGAACAAGACATTGAACGCGGCGTACTCTCCCTCCCTCCCGTCGTCGCGCCCACCAAAGTACTCATCGTCCCCCTCAGCGCCAAGGAAGAATTCGATCCCCTCGTACGCGACGTTTGTGCGTCTCCTGTGTTCTCTCTCTCTCTCTGTCGCGTCCTCATGTGCAACAGCCACGAAACTGCGCAAAGCCGGCGTCTTTTCTAGAGTAGATGATTCCAACACGTCCATCGGAAAACGCTATGCCCGCAACGACGAGCTGGGCACGCCCTTTGGCATCACCATCGACTTTGCGTGTATGTCTTCTCACGTCCAATCCGGTCCGAGACTGATGTCCCTTGCGCAGCGGTACAGAACAGGACGATGACGCTCCGGTATGTGTGCCATGTGCAGCAACGTAAACGACGCTGACGCACATGCCGACAGGGAACGTGACACGACCGAACAATTGATCGGTCCCATCGACGATGTCATCGCGGTCGTGACAGATCTCGTACAGGGCACCCTCGATTGGTCGACGGCCCGCCAACGCTTGCCCGTGTACGATGGCGTGCAAGCTGTCGACTGATGCGGAAATTCGACGCAGGAAAATTAGACTTTGGTCCGAGGAGAAGGACTAGTACGTATCGATAGTGGATGGGATCGTAGACGCGATAATAGATGCATTGCTGGTGTGAGATCAGGGTGGATCGCACATGCACGCTCGTATCGGGTGTGCATCTCTGTCGGCAAACGATCCATTGGTGCGGCCGCATCGGGCCTCTGAGAGACGCTTTCTAGGGTGGCATGAGAACGCAAGCACGGCTGGTTCACTTTCTTCCTACACTCAGGGTGGAGAGCAACACCTGGTTGGCTGAGGTGTTACGACACGATGCAATCTGCACACCCGTGTGTCTCGTCGGGCACGAGGCTCAAGTGTCGTTGTGGGACGCGGGCACGACTGCACATCCCGCGACGACCCTGCAGAGAAGCAGCGGACGGAGGGAACGCGCGCGATGAATGATAGATATGGACACGTCGAGCATCTGGTCATGCGATACAACGAGTCCACGAGGCCGCGTCGAGACAAGGCAAATCCGAGGTGAGTCGTGTACATCGGCTCCGATTGGACGAGATACGAGTGGTCGAAGCAACACATTGCACAGATTGGCTCTCGCATTTCCTAGGAGACCGCGCGTGGGAAAGAAGAGGTTGGGAACCCTCAAAATTTAGGCGAAGCATTTGCACCCGAAAAAAAATAAATTGAAAATAAAATATAAAATTACGACCAATCTCAGATCTCGCCGCGCATCGTTATGAGAAACTGGACCCAGCACTGCAACGGGAACGGCCCTGCGCTAAAGTATAAGTACAACCCCAAGCTGGCTCTCATCCACTCACCAGCGTCCAATACAGCTCCACCAATATTAATGGCTTCCGTCCGTCACGACAAACTCGTCGCTCTCCCGAGTCTCTCTTGCGCGCTCTCCTCCCTCCCACAGGCAACCAGCCTCGACTGTGTATCCCTGCATCCGTCCATGTACGCCCAACATGCCGCCGAGAGCGAAGCCAAGGTACGTCCCACCATCCCTATCCTGCACCCCATCTCACCCCTCCCCAGCTCAGAAAAGTCTTGTCCAAGACCGCATCGACGCCCCACAGCGCCGCACCAGTATATCCCTACATGCACTCTGTACGTCTCTGCCCGTCCAACCCCACACGCGCGCGTGCCTGACTCCACTTCTAGTCATCCCACGCTGATTCACCCAACTCTTCACCACCACTGATGATGCGTAAATCGGTACGTTCGTCGTGTCGTCTTTCCGCACCGCGCACTCATCCGCTGCCTTGTAGCAAAAACCAAAATTCCAGGCCTAGATGATAGACCCCCCGCGCGTTGCTTTTCATCTCGCTCCATCTCCACCTCCGTGCTGGGTTGGAATTATTGTAGAACTAGTATTGCCCGCGGCACCCCTCTGCATTTCCCCTTTGACACACACACTCTCTCCACACCGCGCATCCCACACTTTTTCTTCTAGCATCGCATCATATAGACACACTGCATACCTAGCTATATTCATACCATGGCATCTCTCTATTTCCCTTTTTTTTTTCTTCCTTGTCTTTATATCCGTCGATCTCTCTCTCTCGCGTATTTGGGTCGTCCGATGCCTGAGTGCTCGGAACGCAGTCGCTAGTTGTGTCCAATCTGCCGTTTTTGGTTTTGTATCTAGTCAACACATACGAGTATAGGCCCTAATAAAGGTGCTTCCTTGCCACTCGTATCGTCCAGCGACTTCTGAGTGCGTACATGCATGTACGTATGACCTATGCCGACATGGATGTTCGCCGCCCGTGATTGGTCTTTGGCGGGGGAACCCGTACGTGTGACTAAAAAAAACACGATCTCAGGAACCCGTGCCATGCGTATTCCAAGGCCGACGTACGTACGTGTATTAGTCATGGGTGTACGATTTCAAAACCAATCGGGGTCCGTCCATATTTACCACACTCATTCAAAGGGGGGGGGGTCGTCCCCACTGTGGGTCCAACCAAATCACCGGTATGGTGCCTTTGGGTCACTTTAGCACACCTGTCCTGTAATAGCAAGTCCCCCCCAGGCTGTACAAAGGGCGCTTGATGGAGGGTGAGTCATCCACGCATGCATCATGAGTCAGTATGGATTCTGTATGAAGCTTAGTGGTGATGATGGGATTCAACGTCGCGGGGCTGCTCGGGCTGTTTCAGGCCTGCCAAGTGTGGCGCGATGCTGTACGCAGCCAGGTTGCCGGATGCCTGCAATGTGCAAAAGTGTGCGATCCTGTACGGCCTTGTTCCGGATCGAATATGGATATGATATGGATATGGATAAGGCGGGTGACCACTGACTCAGATACGGTAGGATGCGCATCACGATGACGCAGAGGGGATGGGGCAAATGCCATGGCGAGCCTGGACTGCCAGTGATGTACATACAGTACATGTCGACTTGAACGTTGGAGGGGTGCAGACTAGCAGACGAACCGATTCAGAGGGTGGTGGTAGCGAACCTGCAAGGGTTGCGTCGGCGTCGCTCTGCCAGTAAAAGTGGCTACAAGGTTGGCAGCATGCGTTTGGCGTTTCAGGGTCCCGGCATCGATGGAACAGGGCACAAAGCGGTGGTGTACAGGGCAATTTGAGCGCTGATCGTCACTGTCGATGCGGCAAAAAACGGTGCACAAAGTAACGGTATCACTTTCACCATTGACCATGACCATGACCAAGACAAAGTGGTCCAAGTGATGCCACATCGATATTCATATCGTCACTGCGCAATGATGTGGCATTGACCTGGTGTATTTGTGTCACCTTTGTCATTGTTTCTAGACTGTGGCCGGTGCCAAGCGACAGGCGGATCAGCAGATCATCATCAGTCATCAATGCATCGAGGGAGGTCCCCCACTCGTGATGATATGATATGAAAAAAGGGGGATATTATTATTCATTTGATGCAGCGACATGGTAACATATGATAAACATGTACGATATGATGCGAGTGGAACAATATGAACGTGGACTAGGTAGGATAGATACATTATGGCTATACAATGAATGGTTGGGTTGATATGGAGAGCAATAGAATGGAATGGAAATGCAACTTGGACGAATTCGTCCCTCATAATAACATAATTGCTACTGGAGGTAATGATGCAGAGTATGGTATGGTTGCGACGCGTCATGGTACGATGATTCGAAATCGAATATTATGGTGACCTTGATGCGAGCGACGGAAGCAATCCTAGTGGTGACGCCCAGGGCTCCAGGCAGTGTGTGGCGTCGACGAGTACAAGCACGTCGTGCCTACAGCACCAGTAACGAGCGTTTGAAGACACCATCACGACCAGCCACTAGTCCACGTTTCACGGGTAGGTCGTTGACCAAGTATTTCATCGCACTTCAGTCAAGTTGCTACTTCATATAATAATACAAGTATGACACCGCCAGTCTCATATGCACGCGCAGCCGCCACAGCGTCAGCATTTGAAATTCTGGCCGCGTGTCGACGTATGTGGCACGCGTTTCGGTAGTAGGCGACGAGGGAGACATTCAAACCTAATAGATGGTCTTTGAGTCTGGCCCGTCGTGACGTGGATCGTCGTCGAGTCAAGCTTTCAAGTTTCGTCGCGTCGTCGGCTCGTCTGTTTCGGAGTG
Organism: Boletus insuetus; assembly: GCA_038093095.1. Taxonomy (NCBI): domain Eukaryota; kingdom Fungi; phylum Basidiomycota; class Agaricomycetes; order Boletales; family Boletaceae; genus Boletus; species Boletus insuetus. The sequence continues at coordinate 6,167 of JBBPRQ010000455.1, read as the reverse complement.
TTCCGTGGCTTTTCACGTGTGCATCCGAGGGGGTACTTTGGGACTGTGGATCGTTTGCGACGTGGCGTTGGGATTCAGGGTGCAGTCTGCACCGTGCTGGTGCTAACGTTGACGGAGGTTTAGAGATAAGGATTGTGTGTATAATATGTAGTAGGGTATTACGCGACTTGAAAGCGGGGAGTCGGCGAGTCGGCGCGCGTCCCTGGGGGATTCGCCCTGGAAAATAATTTTTTACTCTAAAAAAAGAGGGAGGGCGTACCGTAAGTCTGCTAGATGGGTCCGGGAGCATTTATTCAAGCGTTTCGGTGGCGGGGAAAGGTGGCAGGTTGACAGTTACTGCTAGTAGTACTACATACCGAACTTGCACTTAGATGGACGCCCAATTCGCACCCATGGGTCACCGCGCATGATTGTTGGAAAAGCGCTCGGGAAGAATCCAACACTAGATGGTGGCGCACGTTTGATAGCGATTTGTGCGATACGTTGTTGGTCCATATGGGTCCCTCTTTTCAGTTCATGGCAGGTCCGTGGTCGCACGGGGTCACTCCTATCCCGGATCGCTGCGCAGTTGGTCCCTGTCGCGGATGGCGGACCGTCGGCCGTTTGAACCGTTGCCTTCGAACGTTCCACGAGCGCAAGCAAAGCGTGGAATCGTGATGAGTGATGTGACTGTGATGGCCTCTCTCCCACTGTGTACTGGTACTGGTGGCGTCATCTCCGATGGGTCTAAAGTTCCCACCCCGCATGTTGCCCTGGTATCCTTTGATCGTCAGCGCGACCCATGAGCGTGAATGATTGATCATGATCATGAGCGTGTCCATTCGTGTAGCGACTCGAAATTTACTGGAAGGCATCCAATTTCCCACGGTCACGTCGACAGCCAGTCGTACGTCCTCTAAATTAAATGTGGTACTGACACAGGTACTGGTATTTGCCACTCGCCTGCTTGACAGCTCGATGGAAGAACAAGGGCGAGTATCAGTTCATCGCCGACCTCACAGGACTGTGTTGTCGTACGACACTGACATGTTAGACATGTCAAGCAGAAACAGCACCGCCTGGCGCCAAATGAGGGCTGTCAGACTGCAGGATAAAATACGACAAGGACGACTGTAAGTCCATCATCGAGTTGCCATGTTTTCGTCTCTCATCCTCCTTTCTTCAATTCTCTCCTTCTTTGTCGTTTCCCGTGCAGTCCCTTTAAACCTAAATCTAACTATTGACTCGGTTGCTGGCGGTTCAGACAGTCCCTTTACTGGTGGCGTGTAAGCCCATCTCTCTATCCCCATCCCTACTCTCATTCCCCTCAGCGCGACCTACTATTACCAGAATGGAAGCCCGGGTGCCTGTGGTGCGTATCACTCGGACAACGATCTGATTTGTGCCATAGGTATGTTCTGTTCACGCTCTCACCATTACTTCATCTCATCCCCTCCTGTCGGACAGACTCGGCTCGTTATACTGGCTCTCTCTGTGGTCGCCAAGTCCAAATCACCAACACTGACAACGGTAATACGGTCACCGTCACGATCGCTGATCAATGTCCCGGCTGTAACGACGAAAACTCGATCGACCTCTCTGTTGCTGCTTTCCAGCAACTTAACAGTGACCTCGGAGTCGGCGAAGTCCCCAGTCAGTTCCCATTCCTTGCTTCCCTTCCGATGCTGACATCTTAAAACAGTTTCTTGGGTCTACATGTAAAGACTGTTTTTACATCATCTGAAGGCTGGCCCTGTCTTGATCGCGGCTCTCCTGGTGATCCATTCCCGTTAAAGTGGCATACCCGCACCCGACTGGCTTTTTGGGACGGGAATTTGTATAATGCCAAAAGGTTGGATACCTTTTTTTCTTTTTCTTTATTTATTCCGCTATGTAGCATACAAAACCCATCCTGAGTGGCTTGCCACCGATTAATCTGTTGTTGCCATCTCATACACACCGTAGATGTCCGTACCATCCGCTGTACAGCCTTGACCCGTATTGTATTTAATTAATTAATCTATATATCGACCTCTGGCACACACGAGAAAGACAGAGTACCGGACCGGATGCGGCGACCTTTGGCTTGAACCTCGTGTCTCGTTCTCGATCATTTCCCTGTAACTGAGTACATATATACTTGCTAGTGGAATCGTTCCTTCATGGACGACGTTCGGCCCCGCACGGCGTCCGACATCGCTTGTCTGACGTATAAACGCCGCGCGAGGAAGCCCAAGTCGTTCTATCAATAGCTTCATGGATTATGTTCTCCCACTGGCAATGTCCATGTTTTAGACCGCGAATCGAGCTTGACTTTGAAGCCTCCAAAGACCAAATGGGGGCTCGTCAGGGACCACGAGACGCGCGCGTGGGTTGCACCGCTAGGATCCACTGACAAGAACCGTTGACCGTGCCCGCGGCGCGAGGCATCCCCGCGTCTAACCTATTTTAGCATGGCCGCCGTCAGGCAATCGTTATACATAGGCAACCTGCCACCGCTCGCATCCAAGAAAAGAGGTGTACTGCTTCTGTAAGTCGTGCTGTAATTGAAGAGAGCTGGCGTCGCTTATATATATATTTGAGATCAAGGACTCACGGGGTCAATATTGATAAGAGGAAGCCGCAACGCTCAGCGGCAGAGGACGGTGTGCATGGCAGTGTTAACGTGATCGCTTGACGACTCTTGGCGGGCCGTGATGTTCAAGTTGGGCGTTATCGGGTCAATTATGGGTGGACGGGAATCTGGAAGGGGCGGCGACTTGCTCAGGTCGTCAAGTGCGCTAACCCTGGACACCACGGTGCTTGCGATCGATCGCCACAGGGTTAATCATCTCAGGCTTTATCATTTGGATTCACTTCTTGTTCTTGTCAGTGGCCGGTGGTGTCGAGCGCACCTGGATACTTGGTATTTATGACGGATGGTCACCGTATCTCGTGGATTTGAACCCCCAGAGCAACCACCAAGTCATAAATAAATGCCTCGTAGTGGCGCGCGCACGACCGTCCCTGAGCAGGCCCACTGCTAGTCGACCCGGCCCGGCGTGAACGTTAGCGTTACTGTGCCCTAACCCTTTTCTTTTTTTTTTCTTTTTGACCGCATTCACATGCAGTGATCGTGTCCCAAAACGTACATACCCTTGACAGGTTGTCGAAGCGGGACTTTGAGTTGCACGTGGGCCCCTACCAGTGCTGTTACATACATGGAGTGGGGGGAGCCGAGATCAATATTGGGGGGAGCGACGTGGCGCCCTGGCCACGCGATGATACACGACTCGCAGGCGCCGACGACGGTCTGGTGACCACAGGTATGAGGGCAAGCCGCCCATAAACAGCGGCAAGATCCGATTCACCAAGTCATGTGAGCGATGGGCGAGTATAAGTATTGGCACTCACTCGTCTACGGATCCAGGCCTGCCTTCAATCCCTCGACACACCCAGTCGCAATCCAGCCCCGAGCACGTCGTACCACGGTCCACTTTTCTTCGGCATCTCGTCCGATGCAATCCAAGAACGCTGCGAGCTTGGCATGTGGACGGTTGAGTCCAGGCTGCTTCCAGCCTATGCAGCATGAACGTTGACACCACGTTCCTGTTCCCCATCGAAAAAAAAGAAGTACAGAACGCTGGCGAAAGGTCAAGTTGGACCTTTTGCCCCGAAAACGTGTTGGGACCTTGCCCAAACGCGGCGTCTCGATCGGTTGTTGACTCTAGTTCGGTGTGGTCTGCAGTGGCTGTTGCGCTTTCTTCCTAGTAGAAAGCTCTTAAAATTTATGATAGGAAGCGGATGCCAGAGTGAGCAGCGGTCGACTTGGACGAGAAGTGCCGACGCATGTTTACGATGTCGACCTTTGAAAAGGAAGCGGTCACCGATCATGACGCGGTCGACCGTGACGATCGATCGATGGCAATGCTTTGGTTCCGCGTCGAAGTGCCTGGCCACAAGTATATGCGGATATCAACAGACAAAGGAGAATAAGGTAAAGGGAACGAAGAGATAGGGAGGAATTAATAAATAGGAACGAACAAAAACAAAGGAAAGGTATCTAACCATTTGGGGATGTTTTAGAAAGCCCGTTGGGGAGTCTATCGCTTTTCTCCACGAGCGCGAGCAAGGCATGGAACTGTGATGAATGATGGCAAGTAATGGCCTTTCCAACTGTGCAATGTGGCTGTGCCGCGGCAATGTCATCCAAAGACTTGCGCTTCTTTCTAAAAGTCTCGGGTTTTCTGTGCGGACAACGATCGTTTCCCCGTCACCGCGGGCGGCAGGTGGTGGGGTGCGAATCACGATGACTATATGCCAACGCAGTGGATCGGGGGAGAGTGACGACAAAAGGACAGTTTATGCATATTCCCTTTCCGAGATCGCCTGCGAAGCTTGTGCGGAGCACAGGGGTGACAGGATACAGATACCAGGGAGTGAGCGGTGGTCACTTTATGGGACCGTTGGGCGACAATGCCCATACATGCACATGCTACGATGCAACTCGAACTTGATCATGAACACGTCGAGGGTTTCAGAAGGAAGCGGACGCGTACGAGGTGAGGTATCGATCGATCGCAATGTTTGATTTCGCGTCGATGTGCCCCGACCAGAAATACTTAGTCATTGTAATTGCAATCGGTGGCAAGCCACCAGGGATATGGATATGCGTATATCGATAGACATAGGAGAACGAATAGGGATTAAAGGGTGCGAATAATGATAGGGCAGAATAAATAAATAGGTGCGAATAAAAATAAAGAAAAGGTATCTAACCATTTGGCGATGTTTTAAAAAGCCAGTTGGGGTGTCTATTATAGTGTGGTGTCACCACCAGGAAGGAGGGCAGAGGTATCCGTGACGAGGACGAACAGGAACTAGCCTTGGGATGATTTAAAGAAGGTTTATAAGTAGTTCCAAAAAACGTTTTAGGATGTCAGCAAGCATGGTATTGGTATTGGAGAGGGGCAATGAATGAGACTGACTGGGGGTTTCGTCGACACTCGGGCCAACAGGGTCCTGAAGGAGATGTCGATCAAATTTTCATTCTCGCAGGTGGGACACTTGTCCACGGTAGTGACAGTGGCTGTCTTGGTAATGTTGGAGTCCGCGATCTGCACTTTATGACCACACTAAAATGAGCCTGAGTTGTCTGTGAGGATGAGAGGAAGTAAGGGGAGAGTGGAGTGACAGATCATTGCACCGATCACATCGTCCGAATGCACTGAACCACAGGCACTGACGGCCTCACCCAGGTAATAGTAGGCCCTGCTACGAAGAACGAGAGCTGGGGTGGGATAGAGAGATGGCCATACAACCCACTGTTGAAGGAACCGCCTGACTTGTCAGTCAAACGGTTCGGATCCTTCAACAGAGGTCGATGTTGTGTTTAGATGAACTGCGTGACAAACAACGAAGGAGAGGACTGCAACAAGAAAGACGATGAGAGACGAAAACATGACGACTCGATGGTGAATTCACATTCACTCTTGGTGTCGTCTTACATATGTCTGGCGGTCTGACAAGCCACAGTCAACGGTGCAGACTGCAATTTCCATCATATCGTGCAGCAGCGCTCAGTCCCGGTCACTTCCGCGGATGAACTCATACTCGTTCATGCGCTCGTCTTGTATCAAGCAGCCAAGCAGACTAGTAATGACTGGTATATCAGTATTTCAGCCATGTTATGATGTACAAGGTAGCGCACGTGCACCGGTCACTTGGGATATCGTGGAGGAATCTGTCTGTCATCTGATTGGGGATCGACACCATGGACCATGGATATTGGACTGAGTCATACCTCGCGAGGCAAGGCCCGTCGGCTTGAATCATCGTCAAAGCTGAAGCAACACTTCCACATCGCTACCCCGATGCACACGGATGGGCTGGGGGAGTTAGGCAACGACGTGAGTACCATGCGACTACCAAAGCAGCCTTGAACAGTGAGAAAAGCCGGACAGTCGAAGAGAACTTGCACTGATGGCGCGCTGCTCTGTGCTGCTGAGAAAGAAAGCGCCGCGGAGTCTTGCATCGATCGATCGTCGGACTTTCAAAGACCACGAGTTGTCATGCGTCACGCGTCACCTTACTTACTATCCCTTACCCCCAGTTCGGCACCTACCCCCAGTTCGGCGGTCACAAATTACCACGGACTGTCACAGGTTGGGTTCAGACTCCGACCGCTGGCGCCAGTGCTAAGATCTGAC
>JBBPRQ010000454.1:0-26452 GCA_038093095.1 Boletus insuetus | reverse complement strand
GTGGGGATGGGGAGAGCGGAAGGTGTGCGGGGGAGAGAGGGGGGTGTATAGAGAGCCATGACAGACTCGTCAGCGAATTCGGGGGACAATGGGAGGAGGATGCCATGATCATTTTATAAAAAAGGAGGTGTCTGAAAGGATTTGAAGGAGGTGTAAAAATTGTGGACGTGGATGCATTCTCCGCTTAGAGACGAAAAAAAAAAAAAATACACAGGGGATGTGCGAGTGGCAGCCTTCAGCCGCGATGGTACGCCAAGGGCTGGTTGGTAGTCGAATTAGAAGAACCCGTGCAACAGCAGCGCCTCCGACCCCGCTTCGTACGCGCACCTGCCTGCACACTTAGCAGATCTTTGATATTTTTTTTTCCCAGATTGACTTGCCCGTCAGCCTTTTGTTTGATTTTTACCAAATCGTCCTCTCTGCAAATCCCCCTTCGGCATTCTCGGCACATGGGACTTTCCAGGGATTCCCCATAGCCTTACCCTTATCCTCCTGCCTATTCCGGCCTTGCTAACCTAAATGAACCACGTGACTACCCATTTCGGGCGTAAACCGCCGTCACCCCCCCTAACCTTCCAGAACCCCCCGTCGAGACCAGGCAACCTGACCGTGGTGGAAGACAACCTTGTCAGCATCTCTTCCTTTCTAAAGCTTGTCCTCCCTGAATCAGCATCCAATTTGCTCTCTCCAGAAATTCCCCCTTTTTTTATTTTGAAAATTATCCCTCCGCTGAGTCAGCCTGCTTGATCGCTGCGCCGCTAAGCCCCTCTCGGTTTCCTTTCGCAATCAGTTGACATTTTATCCCTGTCGACAAGACGCGGCCCGTCTATGAAATTTCATTCACTGATCATGCTAACGCAGCCGCTCGGTGGCAATCCCTGTCTCGAAAATTATTCTATTATTTTGTATTGATGTGCTCGACTATTTCAAGAATGAATGGAGCGCGCATGACGCCGTTGGACGCGTTTTTTTGACGCGTCCAGAACCAGATCACCCACTACTACCGATACCGAGTTCGTGCTGCTCACGCCCACACTTCCTTATCCGTGTCCATAATCGGAGTCCATTGTCTCATGCGGCTGTTCTTCTCTCTCCGGCGACCCCGGTTTATTTGCAACACCCGACCGTATTGTATGCCTTTCTGACCCCGCCTGCGCCCCAAGTCTTTATTTCCGCGCTACAATATCATCGCGCTGCGGCTCTTTCATCCATCCTCATGGCTTGTTCTAGTCACACGTAAACCCCGATCCCATGGTGGCTACTCCGCTCCATCCTACATATCAGATCAACTCGTTTTTTTAGCCTGTTCGGCAGTACTAGTTTAGGAACGTTACTTGAGTGTCACAGCAACAGCATCGTCTCCTCGGTCTACACAGCACCACCCTGGCACCCCAATCTGTCAATAAAACTGGTTCAGCTAACTCGTTCTCGTTCTGATCTCCAACTCGCATGGCCCCCACGCCAGTGGCGCCACACAGGAAACTGTCTCATGATGACACATTCATCCATGCACTCGTTAGTTGATTCGACTCGATCGTATGAGGGCCAGGCCCGTCCGAGTCAAGCGCACGATTTTCCTATCCATCGTGCCCGTCCCGTCCAATCGACCCCCCTCAAGTCCGCCGCGTGAATTTCTGTTTTCAACCCGACCCTGTCTCAAACTTGGCCCTGGAACGCATCGGTACCCTTGTCCCGAGTCGCCGTGTGGGGAGACATGACGTATTGTTCACAAATCGATTCCGTCCCAAAAACTTGCATTTTCAGATCCCACACAAGTCAAGAAGCTGATCCGTGAAGAGACGCAGCTTTTCTAAAACGTGCAATCCTACCCGCCTTGGCCAGGCTCCGGGTGACCCAAGGTTCGAACACACGTTCGGACAATACCGCTGCTCTGCGTTGCTCGCAACGAAATGCTGGCAACCCAGGTGTGCCTCCATGAGCGTGCCTTTCCGTAAGCAAAAAATGCTGTCGAATCCTGTGACTGCAACAAGCTGCGCGCCGCATCATCATAATACCCGTTGGGCGATGATGATATGACTTGCAAGCAGCAAGCACCCCCACATCGGTCTCAGATCAAATTTTTCTGCTTCGCAAATCTAATTTGTCGGCCTTTTTCATCAAGACGACACTCTGCCCCTCATTCGACCCGTGGGTCAACGACACGGCCTTGACAGCTCACCAAACCAGTCACGATCTTTGTTCCACAGGGCAAAAATGGAAGCGAACTTTAGTCGGCGTGATACCACATACGTTGTACTAAATCAAGTCCAGTCCGACAACGCGTCGGTATTTTTGAAATTTCGTAGGTTGTCAACCGCGTCTCCATACTCGTTTCACGTCTTACTAAGTTAACCCTTTCTGTTACCAGAACCGACTTGCCGATCACGTGGTGGTATGGATGCGCCAGCAATTTGTTGCTCTTCCGTCAATCCCAAGGTCCGGTCATGACAAGCGGGTGAGCGCTAGAGGGGACGTGTGCCACTGCCAACACCGAAACAGATCAGTATCACATCACGCCCGATAGCAAGTATAGTACTATGGGCCTGCAGATGCGTGGTCGACGCATCGAATTTCTGCATCAGGTAGTTGAGGCGGCCAGCACTTGCCTCTCACGTCCGAGAGGCAGACTTGGCGAGCGATCGCGGACAGGAAAGGCATAGCGCGTGCCTGGAATATAGCCACAAATTGCGCGGACACGATTCTGTACTACTTATAGATAACCAAGGACGGTTAACCCTTTGATCAGGCTCATGTAATAACGGCGACACCTCCATACGTAGATATCAACGATTCCTTAAAGGGCAGCATGGCGGTCCGGCCGGAAGAATTCGCCAGGGGCAGCTAGGGATGGGTAGAGCAGGTAATGCTTACCCTGAACACACGCCACCATCTATTCGCAACCTTGATAGTCAAAGAAAAGCGTTGGCTATTCACATCATCGTGGCAGGTCAGTGCGATGGCATCTCGCCGGTCATCCGCCATGTGATGCAACACCCCGTTCTGGTTGAGGGTACTGGCAACGTCATCATAACGCTTCGCATAGATCAAAGAGAAAGCAGTACATAGAAAGGACGAACGTTAAACACGTTGAGCATCAATATCTGATTGGGCGTCATAAGCTCGGACTCTGTGAATCGGCGAACTTGGCCACTTCCTCCCTTCTTGGGTTGCGCCGAATCCCCATTTGTACGCTCTCGTCATGTAGTTTTTTGGGCTGCCCGGAAGAACCCCGCTACCTATCGTGGTGAAAATGGAAACTTACCCGGACGAATCGCACTTGAGATTTCAAAGGCCCTCAGCGGCCATGTCTGGAGTTTCGCGTGGCTCCTTCTCTCGGATCAGAATCGTATAGCTACTCAAGCAAGCATGCGAGTAGCTTGGCTTTCCACAGCTTGGTTACATATGGGGTGTCCGTGGGGTCCTGTCAATCACCAGGTCAACAGCCCGAAAAGCAGGTAATAGGCCAGCCTTTTGGCAGGCTACCGCGGGCCAGGCTGGTCTTCCACGTCAAATGGGCGTGCCGAAGAGGATAATGTGTGGCGACCCGGTGAACCGCAGCCTTCCCCAGAATATCCAGGCCGCGACTTCCCCGGAAACCCATTCAGATTAGGTTCCTGTGCGGCTCGTTGAAGAAATAGGGACGTCCGTCGTGGACGTGGCACAGAGACGTACTAAGCCGTATATTTGGCCCGCAAATAGGGTGGACACGAGTGATACTATCAAATACCGCAACCTCACACGCCCACAGCTCCCCGTTTTTGAACCTTATCGCATGGAATTAATGCTGTTGTGGATGGCGTGATGGAGAGGCGAGCGAGCGAGGACTGCATTCAAACAAAACTTCATTCAACCTGCTCAAATGGTACAAAAGCTTTAAAACTATCACCACGTTCCCTTTTCCCTGACCAGCACACAAAGTTCCGACCACGTATGTGGCAAAGATGCGGTAATGATTCAAGACTTGATATATGATAGATAGCCTGACTTTGGGTGGCGCACATCAATCTGCTTTACGGCTCGTATCACAGCAAAACCTCCATCGACGCATGTTTTATAGGTATCATGTGTGTCCAATTATACACCACTGCGGATGCCCGTCGATGCCAGATTTGATGGCTCCTATTGGGTGGCCAAAAACAGCCCGAAACCACGCAGTCCTGCGATTACTCCGCGGAGTCCCTATGTAGAGTCCATTGTCTCACAGTGGTCCAGGACCGTGAAAACTCTGCACCGCGGTGAATAGCAACTACACTGCTTGAGACACTTGTTGTCGCCAATTGTGATGGCTTTCAGATTGGTTAAATTGTTCAGGGCCGTGTCGCGTAGACAAAGAAAACATTGACACTAGAGCCCGAGTACCGTGCTGTTCCGAATATTGTGTTATCGGCTTGGCAGGACTGGGTTTCATGTTAATTCAATGACAATGGGGCCATTGCACTTACGGTAGATGAGCGCGAGAACATGAATGTTGTAGGACAGTGCGAGATGACGTGGTCTCGTCCGCATGACCACTTACCACCCAAATGGCTTACCATACGGTACATGTGCGGGGCAGAGGCGGATTGATGCAGATACAGAGGCGAAGTGCACTCCAGGCGCAGTTAGAGTGGCATGATGAAGACCTGCAGAATGGAACCACGCCCGAGTGGTGTCTCAAACCAGGGACCGCTGCAAATGGGTCCGTATGAAACTCGTTCCAACGGAGTGGGGAACACCTGTGAGCGGTGTTCAGCGTTGCAGCGTCCAACGCACGTTGGTGTCGAGTCCATCACCGTGTCCGTGGCGTGGGAGTATGACAGTCAAGACAACAAGTCCAGTCATTGTCCGCCACGCTCAACCAGATCCCACACTTGGGCAAGTCGCCCTCGCATCACCCACAACAACATCAGAGGGCCAGGCTTGTTTGCAAGTGACTTTGACGCCGAGCCAGGTTACCATCCAACCATCAATTCGTCGATTTTTTGTTGACTTTCGTTCCTTTTCGCTCGCTTTGTTTACCTTTGCACCACAGCAACGACGTCCACTGCAGCGCACGGTCACAAGCAACTAAGATATCCGCCTCGATACCGCGATCCCATATTACCGTCATTTTGGACCCGTTTTCACTCGTTTGAGCCATGGGAATTTCGTTTGGCTCGTTCGAAGGCGTCTGTAGCACAGCTGCCCTCGTCATTTGCCCGCTCCTGGGCACGTCCGGTCAAGGCATAGAACCTACCTGCTACTCCCGCAACGTGCAGATTGGATCGACGTTGATATTTCAGCCTTGTGAGTTCAACGTGTTTCTCAACCATTCCATGACCGCCTGAGGCTGTTACTGCCGTCAGCAACATGTTTTGTGCACATCGTCGCCATATGCATGACTGCAATCATGATCTACCACATAAGCTCAAAGTACACGGCAGTGGGTCGAAAGGAGATCGTCATGTTCTTTTGGATGTACATGCTCATAGAACTCCTCGCAATATTCCTTGACTCGGGCGTTATACCATCCGCAAACGTCAGCTATCCTGTAAGTCGAACATCCTTCCGCTGTTGGAAGCAAATTTAACCAATGCTGTCAGTGGTTCGCCGCAGTCTATACAGGGTTAGTCGCCGCGACATATTGCTGCCTTCTGGTCAATGGGTTCGTTGGTTTTCAATTTGCGGAGGATGGTACTCCCGTTTCATTATGGGTAAGTCCTCACGGGTATGTGGCGGTTTACCTTCTCACGCCCAGCCGCAGCTTCTCCGATTATCATGCCTAACTGTCTTTGGTGCTTCATTTTTCGTCGCCATTGCCACATTCAAGTCGTTCGCGTCCTTCTCACCAGCCAAACCCATGGCACTATTTGTGGTATACCTGATTTGGCCCATCCTGTGTGTCGCAATCTACACACTATCTCAGCTGGTTCTCGTCTTCCGGACCTTGGATGATCGATGGCCCCTTGGTGACATCATCTTTGGCATCGCCTTTTACACCATCGCGCAGGTCCTTCTGTTTGCCTTCAGTGTGACGATATGTAACGCTATCAAACACTATCTCGATGGTTTATTCTTCTTTGCCCTCTGTGTGCTTCTCAGCGTAATGATGGTTTACAAATATTGGGATAGTATTACTGTATGCCAGTTTCATCCATGCCCGAGTTACCTCACTGACCAACTTTACCTGTAGCGCGAAGACCTCGAATTCTCGGTCGGATCCAAGGCTGCGGTTTGGGAAGTCAAAGATCCGCTTTTGACAGCCACAGACTATGATGAGGACTCGACGAGCAATTACCACGGCGGCGGCACGGCGGCGAGCTTAGTTGGAGGGGTCAGCGGAAACCAGTATTACGGCGCAAAAGGCGGCTATCCACAAGGTGGCTACGGAGCACCACAACAAGGTGGTTATGGCCAGCAAGCAGTGTATGGTGGTGCACAGCGAGGTTACCCACCCACCCCGGAGAGGTATTGAGTTACGAGGAGGGACGGATTATGGACGATTTTTCAGCTTGGTTTGAGAACAATGGCGTACAAGGACCGAACCTAACAGTACGGTATTCCCATTCCACGGACATTGACATGAGTTATTTCGCTGCATTATCAAGGTAGACGAGGTGATCTTGTACCGACGAATGATTACCCTATGTCTTGGATAGACGAGTTAATGTGTAATTCCTCTTTTTCTAAGTACCACCTTTGCAATGTGTTGCAATAAGCGCGCTTGACTTGCCATTTTGGCCCATTGCCAAACTGCTGATTCAGGGACAACCATGTCCTTCCTTCTCGCAGCTGTCTCCTCTACCACAGAAAATGATGCTACAGAATCAGATGAGGACGACTATACACCCGCGCTTCCACCTGAACTAGTAGCTGCCCGTAAAGCCGCTGGACCCTCATCAAAGCCAACCCCAGGGCCCTCGTCACGCCGTTCGCCGTCCCCATCATCACCGCCACCACCACCACCAAGAAGAAGAGTGATCGGCCCCGCGTTCCCGAGCGTGCGTCCCACCCACGACGTCGACCGAGCGCCACACTCGGACTCGGATGCCGAGGTCGGTCCACAACCTCTACCCTCACACGTCCTCCCAACATCCGCGGAAAAATCTGGCGTCGAAGAGTTCCTCGAGCGCGAGGCCCGTCGACGCAAGCACGTCGAAGAGGCTCAACAACCCAAGAAGCTCGTCCGGGAAGAATGGATGCTCGTCCCTCCGAAAGCAGGGGATTTACTTGCTTGTGCGTTTCTTTTTTTATATATTGTGGACTGACGTGTACGTTGACCTTGCCCTTCCCTCGACATGTAGCACTCGACCCGACAAAGTTGAAGGCGCGGCAGTTTGGGCGGGGTACGGCACCTGCGAGGGATACGGATACGTCGCTTTGGACAGAGACGCCTGCCGAACGGCAACAACGGCTCGCCGACGAGGTGTCAGGTCGGAAACGAAGAGCGGCGAACGCGGAACCAGTAGAAGACGAGGAGGAGGGATCGATAAAACGGCGGCGAAGAGACGCCGAGATACGCAAGGGCGTGGAGGCGCACACAGTCAGTCATTCACGCTCGTTCCGTGCACATGCCGTCGTTTATTCAGCTCGGTTTCTTGGTACATGTAGCGCCACGTGCGCGGTCCTGCGCTCGTTGATGTACACACGGAACGCGAGGCTCAAGAGAAGGACGGGGACGAGCCTCCGTCCGCCGTCTGGGATCATTTACGGGACATGTCGCTAGGCGGACGTCTTATGGATGACAAACAACGGCAGAAGCTGCTGCGCGATGCCAAGGGTCTTGGAGATCGCTTTGGGGCAGGGAAAAGTGGGGGGTTTTTGTAAACATGTCTCATTACTCGACGTATACTCGTGCGTCATCTGCCGCTTGTCACGGTGTGTCTGTGTATGCGTGCGCGCGCAGTTTGACCAATTCCTTTGGCCTTGGGGGGTCTAAAACATGTGTTGTGCGATTGATGGTGGCGCGATTAGATGCCAGACGAGACGACGCGCACGCGGTGTACGCTGTCTCACCACTAGGTTCAATTGTCCGTGCAGCACGGAATGGCTTTGGCATGGGGAAGTTTCACGTTGCAACGACAGAGATGGAAACCCCTTTTTTTTTCTTGCTCAGCATCCGTCATCGATCCATCTGTAACGCGAGAGTGGAGGGCCAAGTCGTATCGGAGACCAGACATGGTGATGGAACACACACGTCGACGTACGCTGATCATGATTACTGTAACGGTCATCATCAAACAATTGGGCTGTGTGTGTTATCCTAGGGCGCTGCGTGCTGCGTGCGCTCTGACCTTGATCATGAGTTGTCAGGGGAAAGGGGGACCCGCCTGGTACACGCCCTACAACCCACGTTAATGCACGTCGCTCATGTCAATCAAGCCCGTAGGGTTTATTTTATTTTACACTTTGAAATTTTTTATAAATAAAATAATAAAAGGAAACAACTTATCCACCTGGAGTGACACATCGATTTACGAATGAAAGACGAGCGTCGTCATCATCTGAGTCGTCGGGGATACGTAGACTGGTGACAATGCCAGATTTCTGCCGGTGATTCAAATTCTCTGTCGAACGACACGGTTCCGAATCGGTCGAGTTCTCTCTTCGTACACGGCGGCGATGTTGGACGTTGGAGCCGACCGGTGTTAGGATGCAAGACTTGAAATTGTCAACAAGGGACTCCGGCGACAAAAGTGGCCCACGTTGAGCCGAATTGTCGCAAAGTTTCGCTAGTAGTATCTGCGCTCAAGCAGCCAGCTTCATACAAACACCGAGTTTGCCCGTCTGTTCATTATGTCGTGAATATCGTATCAATAATTGATCGAATAAAGTAGTCTACAACTTCTTGAAAATTGAATATTGAAACCCAGAAACTTATGATGACTGAAGGGGTGACATACACTGCATCGCATATAGTGTGCACCAACCTGTGTGTGCAAGATGGGAACGTTCCTCGGGTGTCAGTATGGCCAGGTTGCATGCGATGCTTGGGTGCCTTGCACGTCGATGCTGGATCCAGCCTCAAGGCAACGGTTCTCGACTACTGGAGAGTCTGTTCAAATGGATGTATACATCCGTTCCAAACCCATCCATGGAGATGAGCCGCAAATCGCCGCCAAAGTATCTCGCGTACTATATGCATACGGGAAAAAAAAAGTGAGAAAGTTAACGCGGGTGAGAACCCGAGGGCGGAGATGAAGAGGACGAACCAATCGAGAGAGTGGAAGGCCGTACCCGAAACCCGCCATCGGCGCCTGGAAGTCGCTCGCGTGAAAATCTTGGTCGATGCTCTGGCCTGCCATAGTGGTGTACATATAAGTCCATATGAGCGGGATAGCACTCCTCGGAATGCCGCCCCCTTCGTCAGAGATCTTGATCGTGATATCTTCACGCCCTTCTACAACAATGACTTTGATAGGAGGGTATCCACGGGGACCGCTCCTTTCGTTGGGAGATCCCTTGGAAACACGATCTTCGAAGTCAGCACCAAATCTCTCCACCACAGCTCTTAGCGAATTCTTAAGTAACTCGAAAACAATATGCGACAGATGTCCAGGGACGTATGGGAATGTTAAATCAGCGGGACAGATGAGTTGAACAGGCGGTCCGCGGAACATAGCATAGTGTTCTTCACAAACAAATCGGGCGTTCTCTATGGCTTCTTGGACGATGTCGTGCACGTTCTATAAGGGGTGAGACGAGGAACAGGAACAAGAAGAACAACGCACGGCATGTGTACAGATAATGCCTACATAGTCCTTGTGTGGTTGTTGGGTATTCAATGCCACATCTTGACGCGAATCAATGACATTCCAAGAACATGGAGAAAAAGAGCGGCGCACGTTGTCCGATCAAGAACCGTATCCCGATTCGCGACATGTAGAACCTATCCAACCATGCCTGCACATCGTCTCCACCGTGCCCATACCCTGACAGTCCTAATCCCATACCGGGCTTGATTCCCTTTGCCCTCTGCCATTCCAAGACCCCCTGTGCGACGGTGGTGACTGTCGGGTCATGCCTCCGTTTGATAGCTTCCAGAGACTTGGTAAATCGGGCGTTATAATCGTGGACCTCGGGTGGATAAGCATGTGATGGGGTTTGTGCATAGTAGCTGCAAGTGCGATGGATACGATGAGCAAGGATGTCACGCAGGAAACCGAGACCAACCTTCGTTCGGTAGGAACACGTAGCTTCACGCTCCCATTTCGGAGTCCACATGTGCCATTGTCCCCATATGACCTCCCTGTTCTGCCGACGTAGGTGTCCCCATCATACGTCATAGTACCACTCGCGGCGCCATGCCCATCGAGGTAAGATGTAGCTAGGGAAGGATTGGGAACACTCCCAAGGAGGTGGATATCCCTATCTCCCTTCCTTGAGCGAGAAAATAGTGATTGACGTGCAGCAGGAGACAGGGAGAGAGACGGAAAATTGATCAATTCCTGCAAGGTGGTTCTTCAGTCTTAGTAACGGATTCATCCACAAAATGAGCATATGAAAGCCGAATAATTGCGCAGGCATGGAAAATGTATCAGCGAGGATAGTTTGACAACCTACCTCGAAGCTCTGCGCGTACCAATTCTTGACTTTTCGTATGGACGGCATCTCACTCAAATTGTGCGGGAGTTCATCCAGCTCTTTGACACGATGAGCAAGACGAACAGGTAGTTCATCTGGACCACCATGATTTGAATGATCTATTGGCAATACCGTAAATAACTCACCAGATAGAAATTGGGTGGCCCGTAAAAGTGTTCCTTGGCTAGGATGTTGCCCAAACAAGACCATCTGTTGGAGGGAGACTGATGCATAGAATTTGCGTCAGTACATACGAAGCGAGGACGTGGCTGGCACGGCCGGAAAAGATGGAGGGAGGCATAGCTGGAGCAACTCTTAATGCGGAACCCAAGCCAAAGGCAGCTTGAGAGCGAAGCGTGTGCGGCGACACGGACCGTATGTTACGAGAGCGATGTATTCCACTCCGAGCGAAGAGTCCATTGCAACCAAGGATAGCAAGACGAAAATGAAAGGACGACTGACCTCCTGTCTGAGGAAAGGATGTGAAATGATGTATCTTATCCCACAGTGCGGGTGAGATGCGAAACGCGGCGCTCATTGTGACAAGGATAGCCGAGCGCGGATGATTTGAGGTCGATGATTGAAAACTAGGACGGCGTGGATGCACTAAATAATCACGTGAAGTGACTCTTTGACTAGTATACCAATGCAAATGGCGACATGCTGGGACGGATAAAAGCAAAACACCGAGATTTGTTTCGCGTGGACAAGATGGCTTTATAGACGCGCGTCTTTAGGTCGGCCCATCATCCGTCGCCATCATGCCCAGTCCCATCATCATCTCCGGCGCAGCTCGTGCAGCGTTGCAATCACTCGATCGCGACGACATCACCTTCTTGCAGAACCTCCCCAAGGCTGAACTACACGCACACCTTCACGGTTCCATCCCCCTCGCCACCCTCCAACGCCTCGCGACCAACCACAGTCCTTCACCCGACGTCGGGGCAAGCGTCGCAGCCACCATTGCCCAACTCCAGTCCAATGTCGTCCTCACAGAGTTATCAGAATTCTTCCAGCTCTTCCCTGCCATCTACGCCCTGATCGCTACCCCCACCGCACTCGCCGAGGCCACGCGAGACGTCCTGCACGCTTTCCTCACCGAACAACCCCCACCCTCGGGGTTCGCTTACCACCCCGCACCAGATTGCAGCTATCTCGAACTCCGCTCGACCCCTCGAATGACGTCCCACATGAGCAGAGAACAGTACCTCCTCACCGTCCTCTCAGAAATCCGCGCTTTCCCCGGTCGTGCCGCGCTCATCGTGTCGGTGGATCGTCGCATGTCCGAACAGGACGTCGAAGAATGCGTGGATCTGGCCATCAAACTGCATCGACAGGGAGAGCCCGTCGTCGGCCTTGATCTATGCGGTAACCCTCTCGAGGGAAACGTGGATAAATTCGAGAAGCACTTTGAGCGGGCGCGAGAGGCCGGACTGGCTTTGACCGTGCACGTCGCAGAGACCAAACTCAATGGGCACTCGATCGAGTCGTTTGTCCTCCTTTCCTGGCACCCGGATAGATTGGGTCATGCCACCTACCTTGAAGAGCCGCAGAGAGACATCTTCTTGGCCGATATACCACCGCCAGGCACTCAAGTACCTCAGATACCTCCTCCGAACGGCCAAGTACCTGATCCGATACCCCATCATCATAGGATCTTCTATGCGTTGTGGAGGAAGCACGTACTATTACTGTCCCAGAGGTACCAGGAAGCGGGCTCTCACATCGATTCCCATGATACTGAAGAGCACGCTGCACGTGAAGTCGTAAGAGAGATACAGGCTCTCAGGGAATTGGCGGACAAGCAATACAAACCATGCATCGAGATATGTCTCACCTCAAACTTGCTGTGAGTCGGAGTTCGTGTTTCAAGTGATAACAGAGACAGAGCCACGCCTTCCAGGTCCAAAACTGTCCCACGATTAGAAGAACACCATATAAGACACTACCTCGCAAATAACCACCCAGTCGTGATATGTGTACGCGTGTTGTCCTGTGATCTCTTTTTTGTTCGAGCTCAAACACTTTGGCAGACGGACGATATTCTTCCCTTTAGGACGACTCTACTTGCGGAATATGCGCTTCTTTTGGCCAAGCCTCCGCTTGGATTGGGTCTTAGCCGTGACGAAGTTCGGAAAATCGCAGAGATGGGCATGAATGCTCGTTTCATGAACGGAAAACAGGTATAGCCCTTAAGGCCTTACTCTTACCCTTGAAACCTGCGTGGGCTGGCTGTGCTAGCACACCAACAGCCAATGGAGGGTGAATAGTTGTTTTTTTATGGGCATGCACCCAGCAGTGTAGGAAACCGTTATTTAGTGAAAGTTATTTAACACGAGTGATTGCATGATTCCGGATTATGACCTCGTTGGCCGCAATAGGTGTGACGCACACATATATCATTTTACCAGAAGACAGAGTCAACGTCAAGTCGAGACGACTCTTGCAATAAATGACTCAGATGCCACGCCCACCTGTCACCTCGAGGGTGTGTCCGCTCACATACGACGCCAGTGGCGATGCAAGGCTGAAACGGCCCAGCATCAGTACCCCATAGTGTAACACGATCGTTTTAGCACGCTCACAACAACATCGCGGCCGCAGCTTCGTCCGGTGTAGCCCCTCTCTGCAGCGGAATATCCGCATACGCATTGACGCTTTCTGCTACGCGCGCATGAGCAGCCGGAATACCAAGCGCAACCTTCTTTCCTTCAATCTCAATCGTCGCCCCATCTTCCTTGGCCGCTGTCAACCTATCTTGGGTCAGCACACCGCAACGCATAAGAGAGCAAAAAACCCAAGATACCTCGTGTGAACGAGTCCATACGCAACAGTGTTGGCACGAACACCAAACACGCCCCATTCTTTAGCGATCGTCTTGGTAAGTCCGATCACTGCGGACTTGGCTGCGGCATAATTGACCTGCCCGACATTTCCATGGAGACCAGTGGTCGAGGAGACGTTGATGATGGAACGATTGGCTGGGGTTCCACTCTGGACATACAAGTCATGAATATCCCCGTTGGATGCTTGTCAAGCGGCAATGACGGCGACAACGCACCTTGACTCGGAAGTACGGAGCGGCTGCTCTGACGAGCCGAAACGGCGCACGCACGTGAATCTTCATGATCACGTCGTATGCGTCGTCTGGCATGGTGTGAAGCATCTTGTCATACGTGAAGCCAGCTAACGTGTGATCGTCGTGAGCGTTCCGTGCATGAGCGTAACCGTCACCCCTGTCGTACCATTGTTGACGATGTGATTTATTTGTCCAAACGCTCTGGTATGGAAAAACGCGTTAGAGACGACCATGAACCATGGCCCCGCAACACGGGACGAAGAGTCAGGCTCACTTGACCGTCGCCTCGACGATCTTGTTGGGAAAATCGTCTGCACCGACGTCACCTGCGACACCAATAGCTTCCCCGCCCGCAGCTTTGATCTCGTCCACGACCGCAGCAGCCTTGTGAACATCGATGCTAAACATCGAGACACGTCAGCAACGAATAGATCATCCCCACAGCCATTGGGCATCCCATCCAACGCAAACCGCTTACTCGCTCACGACGACCTTGGCACCCTCTTTGGCGAACAACAGCGCGGCGCTCCTGCCTATGCCCTAGGAGTGATTGCACCACGAAACGGACGTTGAACTTGTTGGCTCGCGGCTTGTTTAGAACGTGTTAGAACGAGGACGCACCTGTCCGGCACCTAGAGGTTTTTCGGACGGTGTCTACTAGACGTTTCGCCGATGGCAGGTGGAAAACGCACCTGTGATGATGGCAACTTCACCGACCAAAAGGCCACGACCGTATGCATTGCTGATGTGACCAGAGACCTGTGCGAGACGGTTGGCCATTGTTGAAATAGTTGTGTAGAGAGGTAGAAGGTAAGTACCGGGTGAATTGAGCTCGGGTATTTGTGGGACGATTGAAATTCGGGCCGAACATAAGTCACAGACTCGAGCGCTCGTAATCAGCTGCAATCCGAATGTTAATCAAGTCATCCTCGTGTTAAGTATGCTACATGGTCAAAAAAATGTACTGTTACATGATGTAGCAACTCTAAGGGGTTTACCAATAAGATAACTTAAAAACAGAGGTCGCCCAATTAATGGCCCCCTCCGGAAATTGAATCGTCATGATACTCAAAGACCCTCGGCATATTTGACCATCACCTCCCGGAGATGCGCCTCGTCCGCGATCCGCGGGGTAAAGCAAGCATCAAACGGCTTGGGGTGCGCGATGACGCCGTCGACGAAGCCCGTGTCGTCGATGGGCGAGTTTGGGTCTTGCGTAATACGGAAGGACCACAGCAGAAGAGCCGTATTGATGAAAATCGATCGGTTGGCAATGTGTTGACCGGGACAAATGCTACCAAAGCATCAATGGCCTGCACATTAACAAATCGAGAATCAAAGCGGGCTCACCGTCGACCGAACCCGAAACTGGGGAACTTGAGATCATCGCGGACTCTACCGTCACTGCCAAACCATCTCTGTGGATCGAACTTGTCGGGGTTGGGGTAAACCTCTGGATCACGAGAAATAGCCCTATTCAGACTCAAACAATTTTCTGGGCGTTGCGTTTAAACCTCGTGCTCACCAATGATTCCCAAAAACGATGGCACCTTTAGGGATACAAAAGTCCTTCTACGACGGATTAAGCAATGCCTTGTATGAATTATTTAGTTCTAAACTCACGTAGGGAATGTCCGCTGTTGAACGATGAGCAAAACCTGCAATTACGTCAAAACCGATGACGGCTAACGAGTTTAAGCCACGTACCCAACGTTGTCACTGGTCTCCAGCGGAGACACTCGAGCATGAACGCTTGAATCTGAGGTAGGGCATCGTAGTCATCGAAAGTAGGAGCTAAGCAAGCCCCGTCAGTGGAGAGCCAACCCTGGTGCATGTGGGATGCATACCCCTGTCACGTCCAACGATGTTGTCCAATTCATCCTGCACGATGTCCTGGGCCTCAGGATGGCAAGCGGCGGCCATAACAACAACCATGATCGCAACAGCAGTCTATTCCCCAGGTAAGCCGAATCTTTTGACGAACTCACTTCATAAACACGTACAGTGTCTGAACCTGCACCGAAGAGGCTACCCGCAAGATACGCCATTTCTTCGTATGAAAGTTTGTGCGTGTTTTGGTTCTCGAGGAGATATCTGCCAAAGGAAGGGCCAGCCTCACCCATGCCCTGGATGCAGGTCAATAAGCCGAGCGATGTGGACACAGTAAGGCGCTTGTTACCAGTTCTCGGGCTACGCGACCCAATTGATCATGGAACAGTTTCGATTCCTCTTGGTGCCAAGCTTCAATGGAGCTAGCGTAGAATGGAACATACTTCAAGATGGGGTACCTCTCGACCAACATTGCACCAGGGCGCATAAGCATCTGGAAGCGCTTTAACATCTTGTGGACCGTGACAATCTCCGGAGCGTCTGTTGTTGTAGGGGCGGATTTTCCATAGGTGATACGGAGAATGACGGAAGCAGCGTATCGGTTGGCATGGGCTTGGTGACGCTTTGGGTCATTGAGAATGTCGAGGATGACATCCCTTGCGGCTTGTATTTGGATTGGTCCATACGATTCTGCAGCCTTGGCTTGGAGGTGGGTGTGCGCAACTCTACATGCAAGGTATACCGATCACCATTTAAGTAGGTAATGGGCATGTGGTGGAGTTACCTGCGAAGCCTTCGAAACTGCTCACCCGCCGGGGCAAGAATCATCCGTAGTCCACGCGATAAAATTTCACCTGCTGCAACGGAGCGAGGACGGTCTGCCAGCACACCACCTTCCTTTTCCATGATGTCGACTGATTCCTATAAACGTGTTGGACACTCGGATCCCCGCAACGACGTTCACTCTCACCCTGTAACGCCCAATGATGATCATGATTTTGGGACCAATGCGCAGGGAGATGACGGGTCCATATTGGTTGACCCATGCAGCGAACTGCTGCGACTGACTTTGACAGTCATGCTGATTAGACCAGTGGGGAGATCGAAACAACGAGTTGTACATACTTTACTCTGGGAAGAGCATTTCCGAGAAGCCAATGTCCAGGAGGACCAGGCGGCAAGGGAAGACGGGGGTTCCCTTTTAATTTTGCACGAACGGCGCTGCCGGCGAGCACTAGCGCAAGAAGGGCAGCAAGAGCTTTGGCTTGGAAAGCCACGTCGGGCAGCAATTGAAACATGGGACGTAAACGAAGGGGGAAAAGAGAAAAGCGGGTGACTCGGCCAACCAAGCTGATTAAATGCGACAAGACGGGGCATTAGGAAGACTAAACAGGGCCTATGTGACAGGATAAACGATACTGCTGCGTGATCGGGGTGAGTGAAGCAACCGATAGCACGCACTGTATTCGAGGTTAACGCATCGCAAGGGGGCAGCAACCGGGCCCAGTTGGAGATCCATATGGTCGCCCGGGAACGCACGCTGTCCATTCAGGTTATGCTGAAACAGAGTAGAACGGTTACAGCGGTCCACCCATATGATACAGAGGGTATGAGGACACGGTGGATCATCTTGGCCTCGTGAGAACATGACGATCAAAGTTTGGCCTTTGTCACCTTCTCGTCTTCGTCTTCACTCCACCGACCAATTTTCCTTCCTTTTTTCTTTTCTTTCTTCTCCTTGCTGCGCGATGCAACCCACACCGGTTCGCCGTGTCTTGACACAGGTCAAACACTTTCTCAGGTCTTTTTCATCTAAACTACACTCAAAACGGTCAGTACACCCCTCATGTGAAGTACTCTTGTTCACGAGACTTGTTAGGCACCCCACCCCTCCCAACTTTCCAGCGGCACAATACCACCACTCTCCTGCGCACGACCTCCCATACCTTCCACCAGAAATCTGGTCGATGATTCTCCGCGAAGCGACACTCATGTCTCCGGATCCCCTCGATATCTCGCTCGGCCTCTCATTCCTCGAAACTCCTTGCGCCGTCCAAGACTATTACGCTACCATGCGCGTAAAATGTGAACTGGGTATGGTCAACAAGGCGTGGAACAGATACCTCCAAGAGTATTTGTACGAGTTCGTCTGGATAAGTAGAGCAAGTCAGGCAAAGGCCCTAGCTTGGACGCTACTCACCCAGTTCATCGATGGAAAACAGTCCAGTGGCCACTGGATTCGTCGACTACATATGGAAACACCCGCATTGAAACGCTGCGCAACCGACGATATCCGAACCATTCTTGATTATGCACCACATCTCGTCATCTTTTCCGACCATCATGCCGTGCGGTGCACGCGTTATCACGAGTTCAATGATGTGCGATGCTCTCCGGAGCAGTTGGTGTCTGCACTTGCCAGTCCAGACAGGAAGCTACGCAAGCTGTCCCTCACAAACTACAGCGACGATCCGTTTCCATACCATATTTCCCGAACGCTTAAACAAACGGCAGCTAATTTGGAATATCTCGAGCTTTCTTCGTCAAGTGTCCCTGCAATCTCTGGGCACAAGCTCGCAAACGCGCCCGTCGTTTCGTTCCCCGTCCTCCAATCGCTCAAACTAACGCTGGACAACACGACATTTGCAGTTATTGCAAAGTGGAGAATGCCCAAGTTGCGAAACGTATCCGTGGTATCTTCCGATTTTGGCTATGCTGGTCAAGGCTTTGCCCTCTTCTTTGCTGCTCATGGGAAAAAGATTCATCAACTAGAGCTCGGCCATTCCTCTGCGCTTGTCGTCGAGCACCATCTATCCCTCCAACCCCGTCCTGTTCAGCAAATTCCCCTTGCAGAATGGTGCCCCAACTTGAAAGAATTCATTTGCTCTGCTGACGCAGAGTGGAACTGGCGAAACCCCGATTGGATTGCCCCACATGTCTTGCTTCCTGCTCATCCTCGTTTGGAATTCATTGGCATCCGTGATATCGAAAAGCGTCTTCTTGATGATGCTGCATCGTTTCCATCCGATATTGAAGATGACGCCCCATTCTTCCCATTCGCAGAACAAATTTCGTCTCTCCTATTCAACGACGCGTTCCCTTCCGTGCGATACATACGTGATCTTAGTCGCGCCTCGCACTTGATGCGCTCTGGCGTTCGTCCGCAGATGCGGATCCTGAAATTCTGGTCCAAGATACTCGCACGTTGTGGAGAACGACAAGTTTGGCTCGAAGACTTTCGCGGTGTTAACATCACTTTGCGAGATCTTAAACGCGCAGGACTCGCGGAGATGTGACGTGTCGTTTTTATCTCTGCCGCGGCCGCTGGAATTACCTTTTTACCCGCTGTTTCCAAGGACCTGTGCCTAATCATTTATGCATACCATTTCCTATTGGCTTTTTCTCCACCCCAGTGTATATTGCCACTCTCATCCCCCACTGTAGCATTCGTCACATGCATCTTTCATCCCCATTTGTTCTTTTTTTCTCCCGTTCACGGAACAGTACGGGTACCGACTCATACCATCCGCGTTCCATTACAACCTGGAGCCGTCCTCTCCTTTATTTATACCTGGCTTCATTCCCGGTAGCTGCAGCCATATGGTCTTTTTCTCGTCGGGACTCTTGATCGTTCACCTTCGATTTATTTCGTCCTTTTTGGTTGGCATCGTATCTCCATCTCGATGGAGCTGGACATTTTAATGCTATCGTACGGTATAGCACTTTCCTAGGTGTATACATTCGTACTTGTTTTCAGGCTATACATATATCATTCTCCGCGTTGCATCGTATGGTTCAATACGTGCCAACTTGATCAGTGTTGCTGTGTGAAATCGCTTGATAAGCAACACCACATTTCAGTTCACATTATACAACGCCAATGGTACGTCCTTTCAAAAACCTCCCAAGTGTATCCCCAACGACGCACCAACCAGGACGGAGACATCGAACACCTCGTCCTATCGGGCAAACTCTTTGGTACCAACTCGGGGTCCTCCCCAGAACGTACCCCCTCGCCCACGTTCTCCTTTACATCCACCGACTCGCTCGGCGACGAAAAGCCCACCTCCACCACCCTCGATGTCGATGCGCCGCCCTACGAGTCGAGGTCGATCGGGATGGGACCCGGTCGAACGGGCGTCAAAGGCGTCCTCCGCGACCAACACGAAGCACAAGCGATCCAAGCTGCCAAGCGTGAGCGCGAGAGCGAGGCACTCCGGAGACGCATGGAACGGGGGAATCTCGGAGGGAAGACGTTTTTGGAGGAGGAACGGGAGAAACGGGCGCTCGAGGAGTGGGAGGCGCGCGCGTGTGAACACGGGCTCGGGCTGGGACGGCGAAGGGACGTACTGGGTCGTCCCAAGGGAGGTCCGTTTGGCCATTTGAGAGAGGTGGGTCGGGCAGGGTTCGTCGCTGCCGTCGAGGGCGAGGAACGTGGCATCTGGGTGGTCCTTCATCTCTATGAATCGGTGAGCGTTTCTTTCTTTCTTTCTTCTGGGTTCAACGTTGGGAGGCTGATGGAAAAAAAAAGTCGTTGGACAGGTGTTTTATGTTGGACGATACGCTGTCCAAGCTGGCACGCTTGTATCCTCAAACGAAATTCCTTAGAGCGCGCGCAGCTGCCCTCGGGTTCGCCTCGAAGGAATCGCCTCGGAAACGGTATGCACCACCACCACGACAAACCATGCCTGGCAGATACATCGCCGACGAGGACGACCCCTATGTCGACGACGAAGACGAAAAGACACCATACTATGACGACGAAGACGAGTACGAAGAGGAGAACGTGGACACGGACATGCTCCCGACGCTCTTGGTATATCGGGACGGCGAGCTCGTACACAATTGGGTACGGGTCGACTGGGAAGCTGGGAAAGCGGGCATTGAAGAGCTCCTTTCAAGGTAGGTTTTTGGAATGACCTGTCCATGTATCGGTGATGCCTCATCACGGGTCTTTCAGGCGACACGTCATTGGTGAAGCGTCCACGTCTGGGGATGGTAATTGTGGTTTACCCTCGGACGGGGAGGACCTGATTTGGAGCGACGAGGAGAGTTTAGAGCTGTGATTTTTGTACTTATTTTCTGCTGAATCTGTTAATCGTGTGTCTGCTGGTACCATGGAATTTAGTTCTATAGTACATACACACGATAAATAAGCATCCTACACGAATTCAAGCTGGCCGAACATAGCCAACGGCTAACTGGTTATAATGGAGTTCATGCAACGTTCAACTCGACTTCTTTCCAAAAACAATGCGACCCAATCATCGTTCAAAACAGAAAAAATAAAACTACCAGAGTAAAAAAAAAACATTACAGACAATACACGACGAAATGAAAATCACTACTCTCAAGTACCGTGAACGCCAACGTTGTTCATCAGTCCTCGTCGCTCGGGTTCGTCAGATATTCGTCGTCATCGCTCAATACTTGCTTGCGTCCCGCACTCCGCGCCCTCGCTCGTTGTGGATGCTCCTCGTCGTCCATTGGCGTCAGCGCAGAGTCATACGATCCAGACGCCGATGGGGCGGTTTGACTTGGGAGTGGTGCGGCACCCGGAAGATCAGTTCCAGCTGTGGCTTTGGCAAGCGTGGCACGGAAGACTTTCTCCATCTCCTCAGCGTCGATGTAGACCCATGACCCCTCCTGGTTGTACGTCCGGGCATTATCAAACATGAGCTGCCAGTCTTCCTTGTATTGTGTGATGCTCTTGTAATATCCAGCGGTGACACGTTTACGGATGGTAGAGATGGCGATAGGATGCGTGATGAGTTGGTAATAGTCGGGATAGTCCTGGTGGAACCGTGAGTAGTTGGCCCATCTGGAAGGCACCTGACATACCCTTCTATCCGGAGGATCACGGAACAGTTCGCATCGCTTCCGTCCATCCGTATCCTCGCAGGCGATAACCGCTTTGTGAACCTCGTTGAACGCCTTTTTCATCCTCTCTTTCACTGCAGGAACAATTTCTGGCGCCTTTGTCTTGCGCCGTTTCTAGTGACAGGAAATGTTGGTATCAACACATAAAGGAGTTCAACGACCACATACCGAGTCTCTGTCTTCCTCGTCGTCTTCGTTGACGGACGGTGTCACTGACATCGACTTCATCCCGCGTTTCCGCTTGCCAGCAGCAGCCGGAGGGTCGTAGTCAGCCATCTTGGCCTTGCCCTTCCGTGCTTTCCTGCCCCGGCCGTCCGTCTCGCTGGCAGGCGTACTTCTGCCAGGCGTCTCGCTGTCTTTCAATATCTTGTTCGCCGCTCGCCGCTCTTTCTTCCCTCTCGCCTTGTCTGCCAACTCCTGCAGATCTTCACCATCCTCGACAGCCATCGCCCATTGTTCATCACTCAAGCCATCATTGTAGTTCACCACGTTCCTCCGCCGTTGACCACGGCCTTCCAAGACCTCATCCATCTCCTTGGCTTCAAAGGGTTCGTCAGTCTGATAACAGTCGGGGAGCTCCTCGGATTGCAAGAGTTGTGGGGGAGGTTTGCCGCGGTTCCCAGCAGCGCGCCATGTTTCAAGTGCTTCTCGTTCGCGAGCAACATCCATCATGCGGAAAATGTCGACTTCTTCATCGCTACGAGCAAGCATCTCGTTCAACTCGTCGTCGTTCATGTCACCCGCCTCTTCGTTTTCTTCTTCCTGATCTGCCTCAAGGATGGATCGCTAGCGAGAGACCGAGCATGTAGGGATGATGAAATACGAATATCAGTAGGATACTTACCAAGAATTCTTCCTGTTCTTCCACCGTCGACTTGTTGTCGAAGCGACCAGCTTGAATGACTTTGTCGTCGATATCGAGCTTATACCGGGCACGGGCATACATTGCCTCCTCCACACTTTTTTCGGTGATGAATCGCAGGATGCGAACAGCCTTTGTCTGGCCGATACGGTGGGCACGATCCTGAGCTTGCAAATCGGCGTGAGGATTCCTAAGATGGACGACATATGAGTCCACACGCTCAGTCAAAACATGCTATTAAGACTTGCCAATCAGAGTCAAAGCTACAGCCCCCAAGGAAAGTACAATCAGTCAGGTGTGGTGGAAACGGAAGCAAGCACGCTACCCACATTATAACTGTATCGGCAGTCTGCAAATTCAATCCCAACCCACCAGCACGCGTGGACAAGATGAACACTTTGTACTCCGAGTCCTTTGCGTTGAACATTGCCACATGCCCCGCACGCTCCTCTGTCTTTGTACCACCGTCAAGCCGAAGGTATTTCCAATTCATCCATTTGAAGAAGTCTTCCATAATGTCCATGACCTTGGTCATTTGGAAGAAGATGAGTACCTATGAATGCATGCGTCATGAATGGGTTCGCTATAACTAGGCTAGAAAAGATTTACCCTGTGACCCGTGGCAAAAAACTTGGGGAGAATGCGAGAAAGCAGTTCAAATTTTCCAGCGGAACGAATAAGCTTGTCGTCGATGATACCGCTTGGGTTGACCTTGTCCTCGACGCTCTCGAACAAGAAGGGATGCTGACAGATTTTGCGGAGTTGCATGAGCTCGTTGCTTAGCCCCTTGACACCTCCAGATTTCCTGGCATTGCCAGCGAGGTGAGCATGTCAATCCAAAACTAGTGTAGATATGTACCCTTTGGAGTCTTTTCCGTTGGCAATCATCTTGTACTTCTTCATCTGCCTGTACAGCTGCGCTTGCAAAGCGCTCATTCGTACTTTGATGATCTTCTCGACCTTGTCAGGCAACTCGCTCTCGACATCCTTTTTCAATCTTCTCAAAAGGAACGGACGAAGGACCTTGTGCAGGCGACGAATGATAAGAAGTGCCTCTTCTTCGTTCAACTCGATCTTGTCCCCGGTGCCAGAGTTGGCAAAGGGTGTATTGAACCATTCATCGAAAGACTTGACCGAGTTGAAGATCTTGGGTAGGACAAAGTTGAGCAGGGACCATAGCTCGGGGAGATTGTTTTGAAGAGGTGTACCGGTAAGGATGAGACGGAAGCGGGAATGATAGTACTGACTGAGCGTTTGAGCCAGTTTACTTTGGGTGTTCTTCATGCGGTGGCCCTCGTCTAGGTGAGGGATTGACAACTGATAGATTGCAAAATTTATCGAGGCACACTCACCGATGATCATGTGAACCCATTTAATCTTGCAGAGGATCGGACGGTCTTTGATGATATACTCATAGGTCGTCAACAGGACTTGGAACTGACCCATCCGTAACTCTGCCTGTAGGTTCCGACGTTGCATGGGATTGCCTTTGTAGGATATTGCTTTCACTGTGGGGGCCCACTTGGCAAACTCACCGGCCCAGTTCGTCATGGTACTCAGCGGAACGATGACGAGGTAAGGCCCACGTTGCTTCTTCACCTCGATGAGGAACGTGACAAGGGAGATTGTCTGAATGGTCTTTCCAAGACCCTAGAACGAGAAATGAGCACGGATATGGATCAGCTGAAGTAAAAGGCTTGCCATCTCGTCTGCCAAAATCCCATTGAGTTTGTTATTGTACAAGCTGACCATCCACTGCAACCCCTTGAGTTGATAATCCTTGAGTGTGCCGCCGACAAGGAGGGAAGGTTGTTTAGTGATCCTCTCGGATATGCGGTGGGCAACAGCGTAGTAATCCACCCTGGTGTTGTCTTCCGCGACTTCTTCCTGAACCTGTGCACCGAAAGTAGCCTCGTTCGTCGGGCCGTCTTCTGATTCAAACTCCAGAACACCGTGTTCACTCTGCTGAGCCATGACAGCCTGGGCGAGGGAATCGAGATACGTGTCCGTCTGTCGGATAAGATGTGTGATACGAGTGTCCTTGGCTGTATCGATGAGTTTCATGTAGGCCTCTTCATCATCAGCTTTGAGCGCCTTCAAACGTTCCTTGGAGATACGTTCGATACGTTTCTGCTCCTCCTTTTCGGTGTACACGTGGAAATTGACAACAGCTCTTCCGAGACGCGTGACACGATCTTGGGCCTGCCGGCACGCTGAGATGACCTCCCTACCATGAGCACAGATGACACCGAGCTGTTCGACATGCTTGTGCTTTGCGCGCCTTTCACGGTCGACGCGTTGTCGACGCTCTGCTTGCTCTGTCATGCGTGCATCGCGGAGGGTAGGCTTACGTACGCGCCGGAAATCTGCGCGATTGAGTGGCAGGAGAGTACCTTGGATGAGACGCTCAGCAACGAGGGCGCGCATGGAGCGCTGTTTCTCGAGAAGACGTAGGGACTTGAGCTCGATCATCGCACGGAGCTTTCCGTGCGCGTTGGGAGCGGGATGGGTGGGGGTACTCTGAGCATCGGCGGTGCCATTAGGGGCGTCGATGGGTTGGTTGACTGCTGGCAGTCCAAGAATGTCATCCGCAAGGCTATCGAAGCTACCATCACCCATCATGGCATCCATTCCTTCGAGTTCACGGACACGCTGCACGATGCGTGTTTCAATAAAGCGGTCCCTTTCATTGACGATCTGGTGGACATCGAGACCGGGTGGCATGATGGAGGGGATAAGAAGACGCTGGAGGCGGGTTGCAAACATGGTTGGATCGACATCGGCGGGACGGGTGAGATGCGTGAAAGGGAGGTGGAAGGCATTATAAGGGTAAACGCCGGACCTTGTGTCGTCTTCTAGGAAGGGGCCCTTTGGCAAATCGACGGGGGAGACGTTGGGAAGGGACGGTGCGGGAGTCTCTTCGTCCTGGGCTGGTTGTTCGGTGGTGGGGCCCTGGGAGGGAGGGACAGGCGCTGAGGGGGAAAAGGGAGGAGGAACGACACCCTTTTGCATCTTTACGGCGGCATCGACGATTCTGGTGTTGACGTCGACGGGTGCGAGGGCCTTGTTGAGATCGGCTGCGACAGAGTTGTGTGGCTTGATGGACTGTTGGAGATGCTCTGGGAGAGGCGTGCCACGAGAGATAAGCTTGAATGCCAGGATTTGGGCACGAAGGGCATTCATTTGCTCGTTGGTGAAGGATATGGGCGTCGAAGGAGGGAGGGGTGCGGCAGGCACTGGACCGGACGTGACGGATGGCGTTGCATTCTGGGGTGCGGAGGTGGGTGGTACTGTGGCGGCGGGGACGTCGGGGTGGGGATGGGGGACATGGCCGTTCTGAAAGGGCTGCTGTGTCTGGGGATGTGCGCCGTCTGGGGGAGATGAGGGTGCAAAGAGGGGAGAGAGAAGAGAGACGCACTGAGGAGCTGGTGGTGGTGGTGTTGTTGTTGTTGCTGTGCTTGCTGTTGCTGGCTCTGGAGTGCCGCGAGATAGGTGAGGAGATTGCGGAGTTCTTGGGACGATTCTGGGGTGTGACCTGCCTGCTTGAGGTCTCGTACACGCTATCGAGGGAGTGAGCTGTGAATGAAGGGGGAGGGGAAGGTAGCGTACGAGGAAGATGAGTTGTAGCTTGTCCTTTGGGGATTGTCGTATCTGTTGATGATGATGTTGTTGTTGTTGGATGAACTGGACGGGCATTTGCTGGGCTGCCATGAAAGCCAAAGCCTTTCTTTCCCTTCCCGACGGGTCTCGTCGTCGAGTGAAAAACTAAAACAATTACTCTCATGGCGTGTGAAAATATTATATAACATGAAATCACATGACACCACTTAACAATCACGTGATCTCTCACCGCCGTCCCCACCATCCCCCGAGCAAGCTACCAAGTCCCCCTTTCGCAGGCGCGGTTGGCTCCGGTGTCTCTGGCCGCACCACCACCTCCACCCGCGACTTGCCAGGCGGCGCATCCCGCTCGTCCCTTGATGCCTTGCCTGCACGCTCCATCAGCCGATCCATGTCCAGCTGCACATAGTTGAGCCCAATGTCAAAGAACAGCGGCTTCTTGTACGTCTTGAGATCACCATCCAGCGTACCCCCGTTGTATGCGAACCATTCGTTCTTCATATCGGCTCCAACACTCGACAGCGTCGAGTCCAACCCATCCACAGACGCCCCACCAAGCGGGTACGACGCGTCCGCAGGTGTCGTTATCCCGGAGAGGGTTGCTAGTACAGAACGCGTCTCCCGCACATGTAACGTAG
>JBBPRQ010000453.1:0-26532 GCA_038093095.1 Boletus insuetus | reverse complement strand
GTAGTATAAATACTATGAACCAGTAGAGCGAGACTCTCTAGTCTTGTTCTCCTGGAGTTTTCCCAAACTACCATCTTGCTTGACTACCCTAGTGCTCTAGTTTGCAAAACACTAGACCCTTTGGTGGGTTTGGTCGTTTCAGACCCGCTTAGGCTTCACATCATCTCAAAGCTTGGCACCATCCTTCAGTGTTCCCTTATCACCCTTCTGTCCTTTCATGCTATGCTTCTTCAACCCATATTGCAGCATGCTCAGTCAACACTTTGCTGTGCATTACACTTGCCCACAGGGGAGTCTTGAGTTGTGTGGTGGGAATGTTGCACACCAGCACCATGGCATAGTCAATAAAACATCCAGTTGCCCTGGAGTTGATAAGGGCTTTTGTGTCAATGCTTTTGAACACAGTGTGGTCAGGAGGATAGAGGGTAACAGGCATGGATTTGGATTGGAAAGAACCTCCTGACACAAACACTGGAGAACATCTAAATGAAAAAGTAGTATGGGTAGGGTATAATGTTGACCCATTCCTGCCCTTTAAAAACCCTAGTTGGTTCCAGAAGTTGTGGGGCACTGGTCAGCTCCAGTCCTAGGCCACATGTGATGGTTGATTCCATCTATTGCACATGCCTCTATGCAAAAACTGGCATTTTGCCATATGTGGTTGGTGGGTTGGGTCCCACTCAGTCTTGGTTGGTTCTGAGTACCTTCTTCTTCACTCACCACTCTTACCACCTTAATCCCATGTTTGACTTTGTTTCTCATTGTGGTCTCTTGTGAAGAAGGTTGTGGTCCAAGCCCTGTTCCTTGACCCATGGGAGTAGCTGCATCCACTTCCAGCATTGATTGGAAATTGTCACCTGTTACATATGTGTGCTGATAATGATCTGCATCTTCCTCCAGGGTGGTAGTCCAGAGGTCCGCCAGTGCAATAGTGAAAAACCTATTTGTCCATGGTCCAGACCATACAGCCCTGGCTTGTGGTGCTGCCCTGGTTGCTTCCTTTTGGCACTCTCAGTACAAGTCAGATTGTACCTTAGTCATGGCTTGGTAGCCTTTCTCCTCATCCACAGACAAGCTGCCCTTCCTGAAAGCAGTTTTGAGGATTTTCATTGTGGCACCTTTCTCAATGCTACCCATTGCTTCCAGGCAAGCCGAGAGTTCATCATCCTCCTCCGTTGTGGTGGTTTGTGCCCATTATTACAGGACTTTATAAGTAGGACATGCAGAGCCTACAGAGGATATGGTCAGGCAGAGATGTGATGTCTGGTCGGTTCCAGATCTAGTGTGGTTGGAAGACCTACAGCCAACCTTATGACATATAAAGCATTGATTTTCCACATATACTCAGCACATGTTACAGTTTACTAAGGGGGTATTTATTTCTCTCGCTACTCCTGCTTGCTCTCTCATCCACAAACTTGTTCTCTCACTGTATGTAGTTGTATTCATAGTGGAGTCATTCTCCACATTGCCAGATATGTTTCTCAATCTCTTTCTCTTTATGGCTCACATGGTGCCCCACCCCTGATACCATATATAGACTTTCTTTCCACTTCTGTTCTACATTGCCTTATTCAGACTTCTCCATTGTGGAACTCTGTTTGTATTTCATATTGTGCTGTGCACTATATTGTAGATCTAACTCGGTGCTACACATCAAGTCATATGTAGATGGAGATGGAACTCCTTCGGGCTTCTGCTTCTTAATTTCCTTTTTCTATCTCTCACATGGACCAGGGGCCTACCATATAAATAGTCTTGCTTCACTCACCTGTATTTCCCCTTAAGCTAGTTCTACACAATATTAGCATTGTTTCTAGTCATTCCTCCGAGTCTCTAGTGAGCTCCTCATTGTACCTAGGACAGAAGAGACTGCTTAGGCTTCACATCATCTCAAAGCTCGGCACTGTCCTTTAGTGTTCCCTCATCACCCTTCTGTCCTTTCATACTATCCTTCTTCAACCAGTATTGCAGCATGCTCTATCAACACATTGCTGTGCATTACAGTGCGCTGAGTCGGTGATAGGCATATGGCATCTACATTCATCACATATGGGTCCTTGTGGTTTTGAGAGGAGGGACCTGGAATGTGTGGCACCCCCCATCATAGATCCCCAATCCTCCATAGTTGTTGGGAGAACTGGCTGATTTTCTTTATCCAATCCTTGTAGTCATCTAATGAAACAACCTACTATCCAATCAAGGACTAAAGGCGTTGTAGAGATCCATAGTCCTCTAGGTTGATATCCAGTCATTCTACAATATTCCATGATATCCAGATCCTTTTCTACTCATCCATCCAATCTGGGACATGGTCTGTCCTATATCCTATCTTTGTCCTTTACTTCCTAGTTATAGTCCAATCCAAATCAATGAAGTCCGGTATTGTATTTCATCTGTCTGACCCAAGTTACATCAGATTAGTATGTTTGGACTTCGTTCCTATAGTCCCGGGACTTAGTCATCACATGTGATGTCCCATCCTTGTGTTTGTTTCATCTCCTTATCATTGTCCTTGGTTACCATTAAGTCTGAGGTATGCTCCTAGACTATAAATATCTATATTTGAATATTCAAATACATCTTTCGCCCAGTTGGTGTTGATCATTTTTTTTTTTTTTCCATGTCGCCTCAATATGAAGTCCAGTGCCCATTACATGACTTGCCATCACTCTCACTTGCTTCTTGCACATTCAACACTATATCCCCTTATGAACCAAAGCTCAGGTGTTTCTTAGGTGTTCTTACACTTCTTATCTTCAACTAATCAAAATTCTGGACTTTGTCTGGGAGACTCAGACTTCATTTCTGTGTCCTCCTGCTCTTTAACTCATGATTGAATCCATTTAGGGTCAAACATATGCACCCTTAGATCTTTATCTTTTGCTAGGGACCTGCTTGGCATAGTTCAGGAAGGTTGCCAGCGACCCCCTGTTATCTACAGCATTCAATAGACTATGGTGATGTTTGATGATCAATGAGTAGTGTCTCTGGTGTAGTGCAATGACTATGATTCAATGGCCAGAAGCCTTTGATAGAACAGCGGAAGACTAAAGTACTCTATGCTATAGTACTCTAGGTATTTATACTATAGAAAATTGTGCACAGACCAAGCTGTGTACTACTGAGCTAACTATGCTATTAGCTAACTATTATGGTAAGTATGCAAGGCAGTGCCTACTGATAAGAGCTATAAATACTATTGGATGATAAGAGATTTATGAGTCAAATGGAAAAGCATATAAGACGCATGTAAAGGCTATGTGTGCAATGAAGTAAACATGTGTTTGGCAATGAGGCAAGTCATATGATACTATCTTGATAAGGTCACATGATGTGATAAGATAAGCTATTGAGCTTAGAAGAAAGTGAAAAAGACACTGTGAAGAATGGGCAAATGTTACTGTTACATCTGGGATCTTGTCACACAGCAGGATCATCATGGCGAGCTTAGGGTTAAGGCCTGGAATGAACCACTTCATATGAAACAATCAAACCCACCAAGGGGTCTAGTGTTTGAGAACTAGAGCACTAGAAGTAGTCAAGCGAGATGATAGTTTAGGAAAACTTCTAGAGAACAAGACTAGAGAGTTTTGTCCTACTGGTTCATAGTATTTATACTGCTAGTACAAATGCACGGACCATGCAGTACTTATCTATGTAGACTATACTAGGTATTAAGCTGGTACTACTGGATATCATGAGGCAACACAAGTTGCCATGTGACTGGTGAATAAACATACTTGTGCATGCATGTGTTAGATAAAGAGCATTTGGTGACCATGAGGACGGAAGAGTTAAGTGTTTAACTATTCTTTTATTGTTGCACAAGATAGGGGTGAGAATAGTTAATGATTAAGTAATGAGAAAGGGGTAAAGAGGTGGCATCTGTGAGGTGTAGGAGGCATTTGTAACATCATTTGTAACACCATGAGAGCATGTTTGTTGGTGATTCTGGACTTCTCAGCAAGAAGTTGGAACTGCGAAGCATATGTACTGAACCTGTTGCTCCACATTCCATTAGAGTCTTTTCTGGCAGATTAATGGAGTTTGAAGAGGTTGATCCTAGCCTTAGCAGCTATGTTGTAGGGGAAGAAAGCGGTCTCAAAAGCCTGTTTGATGCAAGTGAAGGTCTTTAGGTCTTTGGAAATGAGGGGGTTCCCAAGTTTCATCAGCCATCCTTCAGCTTAGGATTTTTCATGGCCCTTGCTAATCTTGTTGAAAAAAGTAAGGGATTTAGTCCAATCTGTGAAAATCCTGTTGTTGATTGTGAAGTAGGCGTCCATAGAGGGAGCCATCTGTTAGCATCCTCTGCCTCCCCCAAAAAGTCCTTAGGGAGGCTGGCCTTAATTTCTGATACCATTTCATCTTCTAGAGCCAGGTCAATGTTGATGTCTACACCAGTCGGTTCTGGATCAGGGTTGTGAAAAACAGCAGGAGGTTCCTCATCAGAAATGATGGGGGATGTGGGAGTCAGAGAGGGAATGGCAGCTAATTCAGAGGCAGAGAGGAGGTTGTTGAGGTTCCAACCTTGGCTTAGGTTGATATCCATGAGTGCCTGTTGACGTTTATGGTATTCTGCAATGATATCCAGAGGGGCATATCTATTGGAACAGACAAGGTAGAAGGGGTGGTTGTTAGAAAGTTGGTGGATATGTGGAAGTGGAGAGGAACATGAAGGGTGGTCCATGGTGGTAGTTGTAGAACCAGAGGAAGAGGGAGGGGAGTCTGAAGGTGCTCTGAATCTGCCAAAGTGAGATATAGTGGATTGGAGATATGTCCTCTACATGAGAGTAGGGACAAGGGGAAAAGCTAGTTCTTTTGTAATGCATAGCATAGTCTTGATGTAACATGCTGTGGTATGGGTTAAAGAAGCATAGCATGAAAGAACAGAAGGGTGATGAAGTAACACTGAAGGATAATGCTGAGCTTCGAGATGATGCAAAGCCTAAGCGGATCTCTCCTATCCTAGGTACCGACAATGGGCTCACTAGAACTTGGAGGTGACTAGAAATAATGATGATATTACATAGAACTAGCTTAGAGGGAAAATACATGGCTAGAGAGCAAGGTTTATATATATGGTAAGTTAGTTTAAGCCCCTGGTCCATGTGAGATATAGAAAAGGAAATAAAGGAGTGGAAGCCTAAAGGTGTTCTGCCTCCATACAAGTGTGACTTGATGTGCAACAGTGAGTCAAGTCTAAGTCTAAGTGCACAGCACAAATATGACATACAAACAGAGTTCCACAAAGGAGAAGTCTGAATAAGGCAATGTGGAATGGAAGCGGAAAGGAAGTCTAAATAGAGTATTAGGGGCGGGGTGCCTTGTGAGCTGTGAAGAGAAAGAGATCAGGTTGGCATTAAACTGACAGAGCAGAGTCTTTGCTATGAGGTTAAGAAAGCAGCATGTTTGGCTTGCAGTGCCCTTGAATGTGGGTAGAATCTCACTGAGTGGTTTAATTATTATATTATTGTTTGCAGCAATGTTGCATGTCACAGCCAAGATCTAGGTCAGTCATCAGCATTAGGTAAGCATCTCACTTCATTACTAATGTTGTCAACTAATCCAAACTCTTCTAGAATGCTAGCAAACACCATTGCCAGTTCAAGACTAGTGTGTAAATAACTTACATATTTGTTTTGCAATTGTGTATTGACTTAGTGACTCATGGCA
Organism: Boletus insuetus; assembly: GCA_038093095.1. Lineage (NCBI taxonomy): Eukaryota > Fungi > Basidiomycota > Agaricomycetes > Boletales > Boletaceae > Boletus > Boletus insuetus. Next base: position 20,856 of record JBBPRQ010000453.1, on the reverse strand, counting down.
GCAATTTCACAATATCTAATGGCATTAACAGTGGCTTTATATTATGTTTTAAATGGACACATGCTTAGTAGTTGTGTTATGACCAAGTATCTGTGGTAAAGTTGCTCTTGCCATCATATTCCTGGTAAGCCTATCAGTCTCACATACCACATTGGATGTATCTGTATCAATACTGATGTGTAATATTTTAGCCATTATCTTTCAAATTCTCATGAGCACAAGTTGAACATTGTATGCAACTGTCCATCTGGAGGGTAAGTAATGTGGTCATCCTGTCTTCATTAACACTCTAAACCTTCATCTTCTATGATTGTGAATGGTCATAGATCCTTTGAGATCAACTGCATGATTGCTGTGCTATACATCAACATCAAGTTACCACCTTTCAACAAAATTGTTCAAATTGTTCAAAATATATCACATTTTCTTGTTAGTAGATGTCCAATGCATGTGACTAACTGTTCTTTTCCATTCCATTTGAAGGCCACTGTAATTGATCCATCTTTTAGATTGTTCCTTTCAATTATGTCAAATGGCATTTTTGACATTGTCTGCCATGCTCACAGTTTCAATTTCCTAGCAACTCTTGGCATGTTTGCTTAAGTTTCTAGTCAACTTTGCATCCTGTTTGTTGAGATAGTGATGGATAGTGGCACCACAATCTCATGTGCCATATACAAAGTCATGGGCTAGTTGGCTGTTAACATGAACAATCCATGGCATTACTTCAAAGAAACAAGTGTATGTCAGTCCTTCATCAATCATTTGTTGAGATATAGCTAATAAATTTGTCAAGTAAATAAAACCCACTTAGTTCATCCTTGGCATCTTCTGGCTTGTTCTCAGATCCATGCATGCTCTTAGTGTTCAAATACTTGTTTAACCTTTTTGGTATCTTGTTATCTGGGCTAATGATAATTGTGTCTTTTTGCAATGCTGCTTCTTCCTCCTTAGTCCTGACAGTGGTCCATTGACTGTCCTACCTCTTTGTGGGGGCAGTTGTCACTACACTTGTTACTGACATGCCATTGCTGCTGTTACTGGCCATATATGTTTTTTTTGTGGCAATGGACTTGTGCAAGTTTGACATCCAAGTCATCCATTCTATGTTCAGAGGCTTCCTTTCACTTCCTTGACACAGTGGCAAGCCACTCTGTGAGAGCAGCCTTAGCCTTGTTAGTTACTTCTGAACACATCTGCTTGATATTGGAGTGTGGATTGGTGGGTAAAGTTGAGAGGTTAGATAAGTGTGCTCTTTAAAATTGTGCCTATTGTGTATGCTATGTATGCGTATGGATTTTCTAAGATGGATACAGTTAGATAACTCTTTTTTTGTTATATGCTCTATACTCTACAATCCCTGATCTATATGGGGTTAGTCTAGAAATATTCTGTCTGTGATTGAGAAGACTATGAGTCTACTTATGGGTGTGGGTATGCAAGGCATGGATTTGGGCAGGAAATTTAGCTACCCATACATACCCATACCTATGTATCCATACCTTAATCTATATGGGTAATCCATACACTGCTCTTGCCTACATAGTGTAGTGTTAATGAGCTGTGATGCAATATGAAATGAAAAAAATATAGCAGCAGTGAAAAGGTAAGGTAACAAGTAGTATTGAGTAAGCTTAGGTCTGTGACTCTGGCCATGCTTTCCATGTCCATTCTGCACAACACAGATTTCTTTAATGCCTATAAACCGAGAGAAATGGAAATGGTTCTTGATCAACTCTGCCAGCTATCACTAGCTTTGCAGAGTTGTTGATTGTGCATTGTAAAGGTGTGGCCATTCTGTTTTGTGGCCATCTGTGTATATTTGCTAATAAATATTCTTCACATACTTCTTTTTGTTTATGAATACCCTCATCAGAGTACAGTCTCTGGGTCTGGCACATTGCAATCACTTTTACACTAGAGACCTGTGGATAGAAAGTGGATATATATGTTCTGCATGGAAAGATGGCAGTCATGAACTATGTGACTCTGCTATCCATGTTCTCAGCATATGAAGTACTTACAAGTGGCTGGCATGCTGTCATCAATCCAGTGCTATTTTATTGTGGTCAAATCACTCCATTCTCATGTATTGCTTTAGAGAAATAGAAATATTGATCATGTGGATTCCAAATCCAGTCATCATCATAATGTCACATGTAATGAAACACTAAGAAGTCCTATAGTGATCAGTAAAACTATCTGAAGACAAAGAGATGTCAGTATAACTTGACCCAAGGAAGTAGAATGTGGCTGTGAAGAACTGTGATAGCAAGGTCAGAGTATCTGTCAGAGTCCATGTGCTTCCTGGTTTTGCTTCTGCAGAGCTCCAGAGTTTTAGGAGTTTGTGGGACAAAGTCCAAGGGTTTGGATTTAAGTCTGAAGGGGATGGCATGAAGTCTAAGGAGACTGGTCCAAAGTCCAAAGGAGATGGTATGAAGTCTGGAGGGAGTGGACCAAAGTCTGGAGAGGGTAGACTGAAGTCCAGTTGGAGGTGGTGTAACATTTGCCAATTTACAGTGTTTTTACAATTTACATTGTCTTTTTCACTTTTTCTATGTATTTATTCTAGCTTAATAGCTTATCTTATCGCATCATGTGACCTTATCAAGATAGCATCACATGACTTGCCTCATTGTCAACACATGTTTACCTCATTGCACACATAGCCTTTACATGCATCTTACATGCATTTTCATTTGCTCACAAATCAAACCCTTATCATCCAATAGTATTTATAGCTCTTATCAGTAAGCACTACCTCACATACTTACTATAATAGGATAGCCAATAGCATAGATAGCTCAGTAGCACACAGCTTGGTCTGTGCATGATTCACCATAGTATAAATACCTAGAGTACTTTAGTATAGAGTACTTTAGTCTTGTTCTCTTGTGGTTTCCTCACTCTTCAATCAAAGGCTTCTGGCCATTGAACCATAGTCATAGCACTACATCAGAGATGCTATTCATTGCTCATCAACATTGCATAGTCTATTGAACACATTTAGTCCTTGATTGGATAGTTGGTTGTTTCAAGATCCATCAAGTCTTTGCATCATCTAAAAGATAGACTTCATTCCTTGGACTTCTTTCTAGTCACTCATCTCATCCTCCCTTTGTCACTCACTATGTCTTTTTGATCTGTAAGCACCACTTGTCACTGTTGTAGTAGAATTGTTCATTCACTACGTTAATGCTTACCTAACAACTGTACAGTACCTCGTTTATCTCGCCGCCACCTGTATTACTGCACCTTGTCCGTTATCATGAACAACACCTGCCACTTTGTCCTGTGTCACTTGCGTCCTGTTCCCGGCATACAACTCTTCAACAGTCACCACTGCATTGTGCATTCCACACAGTATTGGCATTGTTAAGTCATAGGTGTCCTACTATATTGAAATCTATATACTTGTAAGTGTGTGATATTGGCATCATAAAGTAGTGAGTGTTGGTGGTCATCCCCCTTTGTCTGCCTTGTCCTGAGCCATCTGTTATACAGGGTGATTGGGGCATCATGCTGCATCTGCACAGATACAGCAGTGGAAGAGGTACATGAATCATATGTCATCTACAGATCATATCAAAGTAGTTGTAAGCATGCTCACCAGTATTCCTTTATTATTTGTGCTCTGTTTACATTGTATATTGTGGACTACAACTTATAGCAGGGGATAGAGCAATAGCAGAACATTGTATCTTTCCCTTCTTTTTATATATATGTTCCTCATTTTCTGTCTCATCTGAGTGAGACAACACTAGGTCTACACTTTGTTTGAATGTTCCAATGAGACATAACATATCTTCCTTCATTTATCCCCCACTATCATTGCTGCCATCTGTTACTGTCCCACTGCCTTAGCTATTTCTACGTCCCTTCTTCAAGGACCAATCCAAAGTGCCTCAATTGATGCCCTCTGTCCCATGGTTGTTAATGACCTATAGTCAGACTCACTTCCATAATGCCACAAACATACATAATTGTTTCAAACAAAGCTCTCATGATCACCACCAGGGAGCTTCACCCTGAAGCAGTACATGCATGTTCATTGACCATCTCCTATAGTAGTGTTAGCACTTTGGCCTAGTGTGCTGAGTAAAAATGTGGTTGTAATGATGCTGGCCACTCTCTCTGCATCAAAAAAATGTTTCATGGGCAAGGATCATGTCATATGGTGCCACAATGAATTGCTCATTGTGGGTACATCATCTACTAAACTGTGCACAAAGCTTGACATGGGAAGATGGCTTTTGATGCAGATTGACTGTTCCACTGTAATTTGCATCTGTACTGCCCTGTAAATCTAGATATTTCCCTTGTCTGTATCTCTCTCTGAGTCCCCTTAAAACTTGTTATTTTCACTATCTGATGGGAGAAGTGGGCAAAGAGTCAATGGGGTTGACAAGATGACTATGCTGCAAGCATTTCTGAAGCTGAAAAAAGGCTTGACTGTGAAGAACATGGGCTTGCTCAACTGCTTAATGACTTGGCAGATCATATTGAGCAGATGTTTGTATGCTCTAGATGCAAAAGACAAAATTGGTAGTTGACTAACAGTTGGTGGAAATTATGGACACTACAGCATGGATGGCCAATAGTGACTCCATCAGTCACAATGACTAAGATTTTCTTGTTGATGAAGAAGGATTATCTTATGGTGCATTTTGAGCAGTTCTTTCTTCTTGCTCAAACATGCAAATTTGAAGATTTTGGTCTTCAATGGCTGCAGTAAAGTGGTCTTTATGTTCATCATGGTGGAGTATAAATAAAGTGTTACTATAGCTCAAATTAATAAGTGATAGCTATATGATGGTACTCCAAACATGGTCTTTGGATAGTGTAAACTCAAACAGAAGGTTAGAAGAACAGTGAGAATCTCAAGTAAGTGCTACATTATAGAGTTGCACTGTATTGGACATTGACATCCTTGAGATTTCCATAGTTTAGTGAGATCTACTTTAGTGAAGCAATGTCCACTAATATGTATAATACTTAGAGTTCCAGGATGGTAGACTCTTTTTTGAATGATTAATGCTGTACATGGGATGATAACTAACTTTTCAGACTAATGAAAGAGAAGGTTTAGAGATGAGCACAGGTCTGGTGGATGATGCTTGGATGTAGATGTACACTCACATTGCAGACTAATGGAGTAAGTTAGAACTAGCCATATGCTAGAGTATACAGAATTGCAGTATGTTGCATTGTTTCCATAAGCTTTTGCAATTAGAATGACCTGAAGCCAAGCAAAGATGGCTGGGAGAATATAAGGACTTAGCCACTATGTGGTCTCTATGATCACTACATGATCAAATATCAGTAGTTCTTAAATATCTGACTCACTAATTCCATGGTTGATACCAGTGATGAGGGCTGTGAGTCACTGTAATTGGCCATATTGGTGGACCAGATAATGAAGCAAAATGAATGTGGTCTAGATGGTTGTAGAAACAGTGAGCCTCCACTCTGAACTCTATATGCACTGGTTGTGATTAGAAATAAATACAAAGGGATCTTGAACTTCAAACTCCTGTAACTCATGGCCATTCTTAAAGGTTCAGAAGTCAGTACATTGTAATGTGGTGAGGATATAATACAAAAATGTTTATATCTAAGACCAGCCAAATACTCGGGTGGTGCTTGCTGCATGCTGGTTGATGTTGCATTGCTTAGCTTAACAAGCACCTTTCTGCTAACATAAAAGCTCCTTCTGAGCATACCCTGTTGTACAGACAGCTGGAAGTTGAAAATGGATGTTGTGAATTGGAAAGAAGATCAACATCTGAATAAGTGTGGCCAGTGCCACACATTTTGCCTTTTTCATGTGGGTAGACTACAGTGGGCAGCTGGCCATGGCTAGCCTGGGTATCATGAGTTGGGTGTAATGATAGTGGTAACTCTGAAGGTGACAATTCCTCAGCAGCTGTGAGAAGCTTGTTTGGCTCAGGTAATGGTGCATGTGCTGCAGGTGTGAGAAGCTATGAATTGATTGCTGCCATTCATGCATGCTTTACACTGGTGTCATAATGCGGTGGTCAAGGTTGACCTAACCATCAGAGTCTTGTGCCAGCTGAAATGCCCACATACCATCACATATGCAGAGTAGTCCCTCAAAGCAAGGGTCTGGTAACTTAATGGCAGAGCACAAGTAGCTACAACCTGAGGTTACATTTAATCCCTGCCTGGATCATATCTTTTCATTGGATAGTTGTTATAACATCACATCAAATCTTGATAGTTGGTAAACTTGTGTGTCTTGGATTTACATCCATTAAGTGCAAGACAATGCTTATAATGGCACTTTTTCATACAGTCAGAGATGATTTGGATGCTCTTCCTTCCAGGAATGGCATAGTGTTTGATGTTCTTTTGACTTGTACTGGAAGTAGAAGCAGAAGAAGTTGGACTCAGATTCTTGATGCCAGTGGAAGAAAATGCATATGAGAATTCAGTAGAACTGATGTTAATCTTGGCAATGCCCACTTGATCCTTCAGGTTTGCCTGCTGAATTCAGCTTATTGCACTTGAAACTTGATTAGTATGATGATGAAGACAGTGAAGATCATCTAAGAGAGGATCATCTTCATATATCAACGTCCTTTGTTATTCTTCTCATCACACTGGCATTGCTTCCATTCCATCAAAAGATAACAAACATGGCATAGCACATCATAGATACAACATGAAAACCCTACTAACATAATGTGGATAAAAAAGGCTCATTATTAGCAGGGACTGATTGTAACTCACATGTAATAGGATGGAAGGCTCGTATACTGAATAAGAAAGGTGGAAAAGCTTGTGTGCTTGGTTGGGCAGGCAAACAGGAAAGCAGGGGGGAGTGATGTTGATGAAATAATAAGCTGATAGTGCAATGTGAGTTGGGCAGCATTTTGTAATGATAGTCTATTAAGGAGTGAGCATCAATAAAGTCTAAAGGCTAACTAGCTATGGGGACATACCTGTGATAGAGTAAGAATGCTGATCTATAAGTTATAGTGCTGAAAATAAGATTGAAGCTAAGGGATGAAAATGTCCCAAAATAAGCAATGGAGCAAATGGGGTAAGTGTTCCAGAAAATCCCAAGGGGCAAAATCCTGGGATCTCAGACTTTTTGAAGAATTGAAAGGATATAGAAAAGTATATTTCAAACATATGAACAACTCATTTATAGTCTCTGGACATTCTGGAGATTGTAAGAACAAAGTTAAAGTTAGTTCAGACATACTAGTTCAAAGACCAGCATATCCAGTGTCTAATCTGACATACTTTGGGTTTGACATATATAATATGATATCAGACTATATATGAAAGATAAAAAACAGAATCAAAAAACATATGCATATGAATCTCTATAATGTAGTCATGCTTGTGGTCATGCATTAGCATCGCAGCACAAATTATGCCTGTTGTATCAATCTTCAGTTTGGAAAGGCAAGTATATAAGGAATGCATGTTTGAGTGTCTAAAGGTGGTAGACTAGTATTTGGATGATTGTTGGTGCAATCTGACACTTGGATATCAGACTCCATATATTATGGTTTGAAATGCAATCTAACATTACACATTCATTTATATTCATAGCAGCCTAATACTACAAATACAAATGATTGTCAGAACACACTACTAACAACAACATCAGAAGGCAGTAGTCATAGCTTAGATGCAAAGGTTGGTAATCTCATGTGTACCAGTATTCATGTTTTGACTGTCTGGTGACAATGCACAAGATAGAAGAAAATAGCAAGAAGTTCCATCTGTACACATTACAAGGTCCACCTCTTCTCTTTATCTTATATATGATAACAAGTCACCATTCCTTTAAGTAATATCAAATTGTTTTTCTGATGCTCTATAGCAAGAATCTGCAGCATATTCTTTTTGTTAGTGGACATACCCCAAGACATTCTTAAACACTGTTCTTCTCACTAGCAAAGAACAGTCTCTTTGCTTTCCCATTTGATAGCTCACATTGCATTGAGATAATCACCTATATATTTTGAAGCATGGTTATTAATGTGACATACTTGATGGTAGGATAGAAAGACCAGCAAGCAGTGTGGTATGCTGTTCAGCCAGAGATTGAGATATAGAGATTACAGCAAGACTTGCCCATTGCTCTATCTTGCCATTTCTAGTAAACCAGGTTGATGTAATGGCCCACAGTCCATATAAAAATTTGATTGTTTGTGGTAAGGTTACACAACTCATTTCTGTGGCACAAAAATACCCCATGCTACTATTGGAAGCAGTTTGTCCAATGTGTAAATGTTAACATATGTTAACAAAATCTGGATCCTTCTAAATAGTTGAATTAGAACATCAGGCATTTAATTGAGTAATACTAACTTATTGCCATAAAATAGTGTTGTAGCAAGCTATACTTGGTTTTTATTGACCAGGCTTTTATGGGAATACTGATAACACCATAAACCCTTACCTTTGAAGTGGCAACATCTAGTTTTATTTACTGATTACATTCTGGATCTGTTTGCATTGCTCTTTTGTAGATTGTGTGAAGTACTTAGTGTGTCCTTCTTTGTGTCAACAGTGGCATCTGTACATGATGAGAAGTTAGATTACAATGTTACTATGGTAGATTGACCACTTTTGCTCTGGAATTGCTTACTTTATGTTGCAATATTCTGTGATTGAACAAAAAATGTGTACATTGACACTAATATGATAGCACCCCCATCTTACATTAATATCTTCTTTCATTCTAGTTTTTATTATGTTACTTTACATTCTCCTTTGTACAGCCCAGCTGGTTTTCTCTGTTTTCTATTTTCTATACTCTGCATGATCCTACATATGTACATTGCATCCACTAATGATTTCCTTCTGGACATTATCTAGACATTACTCTGAGATGCACATTATAACCTTAGTATGAAAATTATACTCAACTAAGCCTTTTCTTCTGAATCTTGCTCTCTATAACCTCCCCTCTCTTTTCTTGAACATTTTAGAGCTCTAATCCTCTGAAATATGAGAACCATGAATTTGGCAATGACACAACACATATCATTAGTCAATGGTCAAACTCCAGATATCCTGCATATCACATCCAACTGGACTTTGGTTCAATTCTCTAGACTTTATTCCAATCCCTCTAGACTTGTTCCATCAACTTCTGTCCCTCCAGAACTCCATAGGAGTAAGACCAGGAGGAACATGGACTCTGACAGCTGAAGTTATCATCATGCTTAGGCATAAGGCATTGCACAGAGGTGAGGTAGTGGGAGAGAGAATAGAAATGAGGGGCAAGAGGGGTTCCACTTCAATGTAAAGCATGTACTCCTATTATGCAATTGCCACCATGAACAGGAATGAGTAAACTAATAAGTGAACAGCATTGTCCACAATGCTATCATGTCTTTCATTAAGATAATGATGGAGTTGTTCAATTTATTTTGTTGTAACTGGAAAAACATATAATGCAGTGGAAACCAGCTCAAGATGCCAAGATGCTTTAAACATGTTGCTCTTGATAGCATTACATAAGAATTTTTGGATGCTGTTTGCACTAGCTAGGTTGATCATAACATTTAGCATTGAGGCATCTCATCTTGCACTTTATAGTTGGTGATTGCATAGCCAGGTACCAAAGGTAATTGTGACTGCCAAATGGCAACACATGTGTTTTTTTATGGCTGGTAGATGAAGTGGGTTTTCATGAGAAAATTGGCACAACCACAACTAATTCATACAAGCCATTGACGCTGAGAGAAGGAAGAAGATGTCACTTGACATTATGTACACAGTGCTTCTCTCTCTTCAGGAGTTGAACAATACACATTATATCTATTACTATTTCTTGTGATCTATTGATGATCTTGATTTTGATTGAAAGGTTTTCAGTCATTATAAGTATTCCAGTGATAAGAGAAGTTTGAATGGATAATAGGGTGGATGATGTGAGTGGACTGACATGCTGCCTTACATATGTTTGAACTCTATATAATCTGTGGAAACTCACCAAAAATGATAATGATGGAATGCTCACCAAGTGAGTCACTATGACACTGTGTGACTTGAATGATCTTTTAAGACATAATACTGTTAGACAATGTGAAATAAAACTACAGCAGCAAGATCCACTAGATTAAGACTTCTAAATGCACCATATTTAATGCTTTCTTCTTATTAGATGGAAGTAGAATATGTGACAATATGATGTGATGTGAGAGAGTATAATATATAGTTATCTGTGGCTGAAAACAGGAGTGTAAAGATTGAGCCTTACATGCTTTACTGACTGGCCTTATGCCTTGTTAATTGTTAGGGTGAATAATAAACAGGATCTGTAAAAAATAGGTCTGTGGATGCAATTTCATTCAATCCAGGGATTCTATTGGAGATCAGTAACAAATGGATGATGAAAAGTGATTGCTGTAGTAGATTCAGAATAGTTACAGTGTATTCAGTCTAATTGAATATGGATAGATAGCACAGTTGAATGAAGGATAGAAACAGAGAGGACTGTTATAACAGAAGTACAAGGATATTGGTAGATGTGTGCTACCATGAGAGTAGGATATCTGGACAATTCTCAGATGAAGATGAAGATGTAGAGAATAATAATAATAATCTAGATACATGAACCTGGATTAGAGATGAACAGTAGAGAAAATGACAACAGTAATGGTGAATGATAGATGATCAGTGCACAAAGGCAAAAAATGCATTGCAAATCACAATACAAAGGTCCTATAGTCTAAGAGAATACCCTTGAATTTCCTAATCAAAAAACTGTCAAAGTAGATGAGACATATGTGATATGGATGTATATAAACAACATAAAATAGTCTAGAACACTCTAGACACATTGATAAGTATCATTAGACTTGAAAGAAACAGTCTGAATGAATATGACATAGAAACAACACACCAGAACAAGTGCATATATGAACTACTGGACATGGACTACTGGATGACAATGGACAAGGATTAGTTAGACTGGGTGTTGACTAGATTAGAATGGACAATTTTGGATGAGAATGGAAGGTATAAGACTGTCTATATATACTGGATATCATGCTATATGAGCACAAGGAATCAATGTTCCTTATAATACTCTAACATGCAATGTACATCCAAATGCCATTGTAGAGTCTATGCTGTGAAGCAAGGTTACAAAGTAGAATCAGAGGGCATCTATTTAACATTAATGTGAGTTCTCCAGGTGGGAGGCCAGATGCATTGAGTGAATGTAGGAATTTGGCAGAATATACAAGAACTTGTTGATTAACATTTTATCTAACAATGCCTTTGTCTGCACTGAAGAATGTTTGCTTTTGCCAGGCATTTGTTTGAGCACATTCAAGTTGACTTCATTAACACCACCATTGTGGTTAGCAAGAATCATACATTTGGAAAAAATATTTAGATGATAGAATGTCCCATTGGTTCAACATGTTTCCATAGACTTGATGAGAGTATGAGTATTGAGATCGTTGACATATATGCCATTTGGAATGATGACACATACATTAGCAAGCATCTAAATTTTATCTGTGACCAACTTCAAGAAGCCAGATAGCAAACTTTTGTTATCCAAATGCATGTGATGTATAAGGCACAATATTTTGACATGTTATCACAGATAATTGTTGAATAGCAGTATCAACAATGCTTTCCCTTCATGCTTGTTTTTTTGACTACCAGAAGAATTTGCTAAAAGTGCCACCAACTATCACAGTGATTCCATCAAATGATTGATCATTGTTTTGAAGGTTACAACAGATCTTGTCCACTGCTTCCAGTCAAAAATTATGCTGCTGTGTGATTTCATCTCAGATAACAAGTTGAGTCATTTTAATGAGCTGAGCAAGAATGCTTTTTTTTGAAATGCTATAAACTAGGTTTTTCATGAGGAAGGCCATCAATGGAAATAATATTGAGTGAGTTGTACAACCTCCAAGCATGAGAATGTAATATATAGTGTAGAGTTAACAAGGTGTGATTCAATATATAGATTGCAGAGCATAGCAGTAGTGGGAAAGTAAGAAGATGAGTAGTAATGAGAAAGCTTAGATCTATCTTCAAAACAATATGAAGATTCAATGAGATTTCACTTGGATCTGTTTCCAATGTGGTGAATAGAAACTAGTGATGTTGTGGACTGGGCCTGAGGCTCTATTTATTATGCCAGGTCCTACCAGGCCCACATATAGGACTCATGATGGCCTAGAGCCTGGGCTTGAGGTTGGTCAGACCCTGGCTTTTTTGTATTATTTATCTATCACTATTGTTATTATTGTTATTGTTAATCCTAATGGATGGTAATTGATAATGGATGGTAACATCCGTAAAACTATAATGTTATTGCAGCCACACACAGTAAGTCCAGAGCTCTATCTACAGTGCTGATCAAAATGACTATCTACAGTGACAAAGAAGTACCAATTCAGCCTCTTTGCACTCACTGTGTCACCAAATCCTCTGCAAGCTTTTCCAACACCAACAATGATGAACTTCCAAACTGCAAAGTCACTAAATGGCCATTGATAAGTCAGATCCATATCCATGACCCACAAAAAAAACCTACTTACTACTATCACACACTTGCAGCTGCAATGATAGTAGTCACCAACACAGCCACTACCCCAAATGCAGATTACTGCAGGCATGCAATGCCAGAGACCCCATGTCACTGTGACTCATGAAACATCACACACTGGCATAGACACAGCAACAGAAATCACCAATCCAGAAAATCTTTTGGATAAGTATAAACTACTAGTAGCTCACTGCTTACTAATACAACCACCCCACTTACACTGCTGCACCTGACACAAACAACATGCATGAACAATTTGAACCCACAACAAATGAAATGAATGCATGGACAACACCAACACATGACCAACACACACCAGTTGATGCACAGTCAAGGAAACAGGTGTATACTAACTCAATCCACTGATATATTTCACCTGCTCACACAAACACTCATGCATTATGATATATGAACAACATGTGTGCTGAATTCCACCACCAATACACCACACATTCCATGAATGACACCAACAACTTATATGGACCTACAACCAACACAAACTAACAAAATGAACATACAGTTTATATGTTACAGTTTTCCCCTTTCTCTTCTTGTCTGATTACCTTGTACTACTATCACATCTCTTATCTCAGACTTACTTTCTTTTCTACAATGACTAACCCCTATCTCCTATTCTTCCCACCAGCATTCTAACAGAACACCACTTGCTTATCATTGTATACTTCCTTTTCTTTCTATCTCTTTCTTCCATGTTCTATGCTTACTCAGCATTGTTTTATGATTTTCTTTCAGTTTCCATATTCTTTGTATATAAACCCTCTCTCTCTCATATGTATTTCCCCCAACTTGAGCCCCCTTATAATACACGCTCTTGCCTCCTCTTGGTCTCAGCCCAAGTCTCCTTGATCTTGCTGGTACCAGTCCAGCTCCCTTGAACCTCTGAACTGTTGGATAAATGCCCAATGCCCAACACTCTTGAACCTTGCTTATTCCCAAGTCTTCATTGTACTTTGAGTTGATGCTTGTTTCCCTCTTCATTCAACAAGGTCTATGTTCATCCCTACCTGGGCCAAATGTAACATGACACAAACACACAACTGAAACATACCAGTGACCTGCATGAAATCAATATTGTGCTGAGTTAGGACACAAACCCTTAGATTTCCAGCCTAATCAACAGTTGGAAAAATTCTGATATTTTATTTACAGATAGACCACTATACTAGCTACCTACCCTCCAAGTTTCATTTTCTCATTCCAAACCCTTTAAGAGATATTCACAAATCTCCTCTGAAGTGCCTTATGCTAGTGTTTACTACACTCAGAATATAACCATTTATTAGCCTCCTATATATGGGAAAGCCCCTATATAGATTACCTAATCATGTAGTGCATTGCTTCATCTGCTCTAGAGTCACATGTCCTTGCAGCATAGCATTGGATTTGTTTGGCTCAGATTACACAATTATAAGATTTTGAGGTCTCCCAGGATATATATAGCCTTATATCTGTGCAGGGTTTCTGTTCCTTTTGCATGGCCTCAGAATTGGATGAGTAATCACCAAGACAATATTACCAATCATTCTCTTGGCCATCCAATCAGAATATTGCACATTAGCATTGGACATAGCCCCAAAGCATCTGCATTTGGAAACACAGCCCCATGTAATTTAGTATATAAGGAGTGGATTTTGTCACCAAACTTTGAAGCAGCTTATTTTGGAGTTCATTAGAGTTAATAGTAGCTGTTTATAGCACTAGATACCTCACTGAGTTCGAGTTTTATGAATACTGAACTTCTTAAAAAAGAGAACAATTCTCTCAACATTGCATTGCTTTCACTCATCAACCCCAAAAGAAAGGATCTCATCCTACTACTGTATCCAGTTGTTTTAATGGTGGAGGTGCAGGACACTTTACCAAAGATTGCAAGAAATCTTCGACATGCTATCCACATTATAGTTGGAGTATATGTAAATCAACATGCAGCAAAGAAAGAATGCTTCATGCTTCAAACACTGCTACATCATGGAAACAGATACAAGAATCTTTACCTCTTGCAGCTAGAGAAATGACTTTGATGAAGTCAGAGCTCTATTTCAAGCCATGCCTTCCGATAAGGGAAAAGCCAAAGCAGCTTGAATGATCTGGGCAAACAAGCTGCACCTCAATCCACATGTTTCAAAATTGTAAATAATTCACCATCCATCTGTTCAAGTCTGGAAGGGCCTTTGATTGATTTGGAGCTTAGCTGGGACTTTACAATGGTGGTTGATTTCTCTAATACCATATTGGAAATCCCAAATATAGTTTAAGTGAATGCTCTTCAACCACTTCAAATACTCTTGAACAGAAACACCTAGACATGCTAAGGATATGATATTACCCATTTCTATTGTTCTCAATAAACAACATTCAATCCCTGCTCATAACCAATATAACTTTCATTAATTATGATTGGGCTATAAAGAACAAAATACCCCTCAAACTCCTAGATCAACCAATCCCAGTGTTTAATGTTGATGGAACACATAACTTGGCAGGAAGCTTAACTCACTTTGCTGAAATCATGATTAACTATCTAGGACATCATGAAAAGACAATCACTAAAGTAACAGATCTTGGCAAGAATGAAATGATCTTGGGCTTCACTTGATTAAAGCAACATAATCGATCATGCTAATCTTTAATGGTTCATGAAACAACCTAATCTTAATTATAGACAAGCTTGATGGGCTCAATACTTATCTTGCTTTAACTTTAAATGGCTTCATAAAGCAGAAACTTCTATGGCCAAAGCAGATGCCCTCATTCATAGAGAAGATTATGTAGAAGGAAGAGAAGATGATAATAAAGGAATATCAGTCATTCCACAAGAACAAATCAGAACCACTACCTACCTTGAAACAGATGCTGATTTACTTTGTGAACAAATCAAAAATACCACCTTTTGATTCAAAGAGGCCACTGTCTCAAAGCTATGTAATGACAAGTATGTATAGAGCAAGAAGAATTGTTAACAGACCAGAATGAAAAGATCTTTGTTCCAGACACATGATTAGGTAATCTTAATGGGGTAACTACACAATACCAATACTTCTCAAAGGTGTTAGTATATGAAAAGTAGCTAAATTAGTGGTCTATATTAGTCACCTAAATAAAATAATGAAGTGTACTCACTACTGAGTAAAAATATGATAGGAGTGTCATTTTGACCTCTGAAAATAAGCATATTTAGATCTTGGACAATTGAGAGGAAATGTAGTCCATATCTATCTAATTCTTACATTCTAGTCTCCATTTGTCATAATTTGTATTAGTTTCACTTATAGTTCCAGGGCACACTCTGGACTATAAACCCACTTGTACATCAGTATATATCATTCTCATCTTTCACTCACATCTAATACAATTTCCCAAGTAATCCTAGGCTAGATTTACTTAGGTTACAATTGGCAATTGATATGCCCACTTAAGAAAATGTTTAGATAATCTATTGGCACCTGTTTTCTGCTTAGTACAAGTTACCTAAGGGGTGACTAGCTAGTAGTAGTAGTGCTACTTAGACTAGTCTAAATGAGTTTAAGCTATTAGCCTTTAGCTAATTAACCTAAAAACTTGAACTAATGAGCTTCAAATAAGCTTCTGTCAGCCTAATATAAGCTGCTTTCTTGGTGACAAAACCCACTCCTTATATACTAATTTACATGAGGCTGTGTTCCCAAATGTAGATGCTTTGGGGCTATGTGCAATGCTAATATGCAATATTCTGATTGGATGGCCAAGAGAATGATTAGTAATATTGTCTTGGTGATTACTCATCCAATTCTGAGGCTGTGCACAAGGGACAGAAACTCTGCACAGGTATAAGGCTGTGTGTATCCTGGGAGACATCAAAACCATATAATTGTGTAATCTGAGCCAAACAAATCCAATGCTATGCTGCAAGGACATGTGACTCTAGAGCTGTGCAGATGAAGCAATGCACTACATGATTAGGTAATCTACATAGGGGCTTTCCTGTATACAGGAGGCTAATAAAGTGTATGATTCTTAGTGTAGTAAACACTAGCATAAGGCACTTTAGAGGAGATTTGTGAATATCTCTTGAAGGGTTTGGAATGAGAAAATGAAACTTGGAGGATAGGTAGCTAGTATAGTGGACTACCTGTAAGTGAAATATCAGAATTTTCCAACCATTGATTAGGTTGGAAATCTAAGGGTTTATGTCCTGACTCAGCATAATATTGATTTCGTGCAGGTCAGTGGGGGGATTTCAATGTGCAGGCTAGTTATGTTTAAATCAATGTGGACACGATCTGTAACTCATTTAAGGATGAACTGACAGAGTACCTCCACAATGTCCATCATGTCATCTTCACATAAATAATGAACATTGTATCCGTGGCAGAGACCAAAGATGAGGTAGGGGCAGTTGTTTTGCTGATTGCCATGGCATTGCTTGTTGAAGATACAGCCATAGGGTTTTTGGGTACCACCTGTGGAAAGTGATACAATGCAAGAGCACACTGCGCTCACACCATTCATTAATACCCACCATCTTTGTAATTGAAAAATTTTGCCATCTATAACAGTGACCATTGTTGATAGGAGGCCACTCCATTTTCTAGCAGCAATGTGGTAAGCTGTTACAATGTGATTGTCACTTGGCATGTCGAAGTGCAGTTGTTTGTCTTTTAGTCTGTTCAGAGTTACATTATGATTGGGAAGGACACAAACGAACATACTTGTCAATGATAGTGAGAATGTCATGCTCATCAGTTTCTTCAACATTGATAAATTCTCTGAAAGGTGCAATATGCTTGAGGATGAGGAATGGGGTCTTAATGACCCCTAACAGTGCATGATACAACAACTTGTCTGTTACGATTCTTTCTTTTCTTTCTCGCTTTGTACCAGTGCACGTCTCATCTACTCTCTGTGGACTTATTTTTCTTTCCTCTATAATGACACATTCCTTACATGTGTTTATCCTGCTGGCATCCCAATGGCATCCCCTTACTTAGTCATCATTCCTTCCATCCGTTTCCACTCCTTTCCATGCCCACCCTTAACACTTGTATATCCAACATATATAAGTCATAGATACTGCTCCAGTGTTTCCCCACGCTTGAGCTCCTTTGTCTTCTTGTACCGTGTACAATCTACTGCTCTTGCCTCGCTCCCTACTGGTTCTAGCCCAGCTCCTTTGAACCCTTGAACCACTGGTCTTAAGCCCAGTCCCCTTGACCCTTGTGTGGACGCTCTCAGAAGTACCTTTTGACCTTCAACCCTTTGTTCTAAAGTCCTCGTTGTACTTTAGACTCGACGCTCTTGTCTCTTAATCACTCAAAGGCTATGCTTGTTCCTTCCCGAACCAAGTGTAACATTGTCGGTGACAACCCTAAGATGCATTGTTTCAAATAGGGAATGTTCATACACGAAGCAGTGTGCTCTGTGTTGTGCAAGCTCATTGACACCATGCATTTTATCAGCTCCCATTGCCTTCCATTATTAATTTTGCACAAAGTAGCCATGCTCATCTGCAAGGGGCCCATATCTTGGTTCACAGACAATTATGTTTGTTTGCATCCTGGTTTTTCCCATATTCTTATTAGTTTATGGATGCACTCCATTGTTTAGTGAGGGTGTTGTCCAGCTCCAGCACGTTGCACATCCTTTTTGCCATAGAAACACAAGGGTGGAAGTCATTTAGGTAACAACATGGGTTAACCCATGGGTAAGACTTTAAAAATAGAGACTTCACCCCTCGCTGGCATTGCCACTAAGATGCTATTAGTCCAGATGATTCTTTCCAAACCCACAAGACACTTGATCGATAACAACCAAATTGTTTAATATTCAGACATACTGAAGAAGTATGCCTTTTTATTTTTATTTTTCATACATTTTGTTACCAATGCTTAATGGTTTGCAGAAGAGTCACCACTTTGTCTCAATATGTTAATAAACAAACTAATATTTACTCACTTGGCAACATTTTACCTACTGCTACATGTGGGAAATATCATCCGTTAAGCAATCATAGCAAGCAATTGTGTAATCTGGCTACAAACGAGACTATTATTGTTTGGATTGTTGGTCACATCATATCTACTTGGTTTCAAAAAGTAAGCTATCCAGACAAGCAGGCATCAATCACCATCATGCCACTATCTGATGAATTGGGGATCCAAATGGCTCACTTACTTGCCAGTTTTTCCATTCCTCAAGAAGGTTTATAAACTCACACTTTCACATGTTTCCTATAGTTTTTATACACATACATTCAGCATTGATTGATACTTCAATGAGAACTATTTGTGCTATCAAATGGCAAACAGCAAAAAATGAAGACAATCCAGTAAGGATTTCTACTTATTCTATAAGGCACACGTGCAACATTTTGAAAGCTAAATCAGAAATGGAGACACTTTCCCCTATTGACTTGAAGAAAAACAACTTGGTGTTCTCAAAGCAAAAGTTACACATCACCATATGAAAGATGCAAAACTTGATAAATGGGGACAGCAAGCCCAACTTGAAATGATGGGAATTTCATTGCTTTACAGTGCAACTCAGGCCAAAGAGGACAATGCAGTCAACACAAAAGACATCAACAACTTGTGGATCTAATGGTGACATGAATTGTAAAAAAATGTTAGGTTAGGAGTGCAATTGCCATCTTTCCCATACGACAACATGACTAGCACAAACAATGACACTTGGAGAGTTGTCACCAATGGTGTGTACCATTTCAAGTTGACGTATACTATTGTCTTAGTGTCAAACTAGATCAATCTGAATCAAACTTGACAGCGGTTACCCTACTCAATGAGCAAATTGATCCAAAGGATGCAAATGAAACAGTGTGGCCTAACAAAAGCAAAAGGGTGAACAATTACATTCAGTAAGCCTTTGGGGTATTTCATCGCCACATTAAAGCTGACATGCAACATAATTGACATAATATGGATTGATAGTCTTGAGCAGGAACAGAATCAATTGTCTGAAATCTTGCTTAATTTCATCACTTCAAGTCCAAAATCTGCTCCAAATGAAATCAACACTAATCAAATGGATGACACTATCATGTCAGTGGTCACCTTTAATTTACGCAGTTAGTTGATAATGTTTAAAACAGTGAGCAGAGTGTAATCAATGTTGCTAGTGCCAATTGTATTTCATCCGAAGAATTCAACCTCATTGCTGGGAAATGTCCTGCAAAATGTGAATGGCTTGTTGAAACATTGTTATATGTTCGGGATCTCCCAACCACAAGACATCTTAATCATCTGGTCCATCTTTGGTACCATATTTAGGAATTAGACAACTTCCGTGTTGTCATTGTACTACAGAAGATCTTTAAATCTGATCATGATAATATAGTCATGATCAATGAAGGTCCCATCATAGCTGCTTACACATACTTTACTGATAGACTGATTAAACAATTCAATCCTCATTTGAGAAAGATACATTCACAAGTTGATTAAATGCATCAAATGGATGAATGAATTGAAAATAGTACATTGTCATTTGTATTTAAAGTTTTCTATTGTAAATAGCAGCTGCAACAATCACATTGCACAGCACTTGGTCCTCATTTTTGACATCTACAAAACACGAGTTGTAGTGACATCCATGCTTAATAATCATCACATCTCCTTTCCAATCTACTTTAGCTTCATCATCTGTGACCAAATGCAAAATTGCATTGTTAACGCATTGAGGGTTCCAGTATTCTTGAGACACATAAAAGACAGAGTAACTGGTCATCATCTTTGGAATTTCTAACCCTGGCAGACTATTGAAGCAAACTCAGTGCAACGTGATTGGCATTCCATCCTCAGTGGTTCCCATGTTAATCCAACCTGTGAGGCTAATCCCTGTGTGATTGTACAACAGGGAAATTGGAACGGGATGAAATAATCCCATAGAGTAATAAAGCAATTGTCTTTTTCCTGTAAAGATAATAGGTTTAGAGATTATAAAACACTTTATCCTGAGTTGTTCCTGATGCACAAGAATATCTCACACATCATTCAATGATGTAATGCAACACAAAGAAGTGTCATAAGAAACATCTGACATGATTCAAATATTTAGCAAACAGCAGGGTGCTGCACTGGTGAGTTGTTACGATTCTTTCTTTTTCCTTCTTACTTTGTACCAATGTGCATCTCATCTACTCTCTGCGGACTTATCTTTCTTTCTCCTATGATGACACACTCCTCTCACATGTTCTTTCCGCTGGCATCCCAATGGTCTCCACTTACTTAGTCATCATCTCTTCCACCTGTTTCTATTCTTTTCTATGCCTACCC
>JBBPRQ010000452.1:0-26572 GCA_038093095.1 Boletus insuetus | reverse complement strand
GTGTTGGGTTTGAAAGCGACACAATCGTCATCGTTGTGAATGGTCGAGTCTTCGATGGTAATATACGAGGAACGGTAAATGTCCCAACCATCTAAAGGCCAGATGAGGTACGGTGGGAAATTTGATAATAAATAGTACCGGAATTCGCGGCGGGATTGGACGAATAAGAGGTGGATGAAATATTCATCCGACAGTACGTCACATTGGTGGATTGGTAGACAAAGTTGTTCTGTCGCCAGGGTGAGAAAGACGTTCGGTGTACGGAGAAGGGCGTACCCAGAAGGGGGAACCTATTTGTGTGAGATCTTCGATGAGTACGTTTGAGGCGTTGCCCACGGTGAGGGGCACGGGTCGTGCAAAGAGTGTGGAAGAACCACCGGCGGTTCCCACAGTCTGATTACGATGTGAGAGGGCGATCGGTATGGGAAGGCAAGGATGTGACCTTGTTGGGATAATCCCACCAGACCTGACCGTTGGCATCGAGGGTACCTCCGCCGTAGAGGTGGAGGTTGTTTCCAGAAAGGAACCAAAAGGTTGTGCTAAGACGTATGAGGACTTGCCGAGGATCGGTGCTTGGTACGTACGCGTTCTGGAATTCCAGATAGTAGGAGTTGGGTGACCAATAGGCGATGTTGGGGGTGTATTGGACTGGGTCGGTTGAATGCAGGTGAGCGAGTATACAGTGATCGAGACGCACCGACGCCGCTGAGCTCGATACTGACGTCTTGGAGACCGGTGATTACGAGTACGGTGTTGACGACATAGTACCCGTCGAGAACGATAGTGCCTCCGGATTTGCAGGTGTCGAAGGCGTCGATGATGTTTGGGCCGTCGTCTTGGCCACCGCCGATGGGGATGACTTTACAGGTGTTGCCGTGGACCCCGACGTGGGATGCGGCGAACACGACGGGCACGAGAGCGAGCAGAAGATGGGTGAGATGCATTGCTTCTCCATGGCTCTGAGCTGGTCAGGCTTTGAGGTGAACCGGGATCCGGGCGGACCGGGACTCTTGAAAGGATCGGAGCCGATGACTCAAGTGAGTGCTTTGTCTCCGCGAGGATCGATAACCCCGACGGACAGCACGTGAGCGACGAGAAACCCTCGATGTAACTTGAACCCAAACTTTCATTATGCAGACCAACGTCTTCGTCTCCCCGCCCAATACAAAGGCCCTCATCACCCTCATCCTCATCGAAAACTCACAGGCAATGTTCTCGTCATGGAACGACCTCCGACAGCACTACCTCCCAACACTCCTCGGCTCGATGCGCATGGCGAATCCGGTCGTGCCAGTGCGTACAACCACCATTCCTGCCCCCCTCTCTCCAAAACTTGCTATAGATACCCGTCCTTTGGCTCACCACCGCACCCGTCGGTGACGATGCCGCTTCCCTTCATTCAGCTCCACCCCGACAATACAACCAGCTCCCAGACCTCAAATTTAGCTTCAGTCCAGATAACAGAATAACATCGCGCATCGTAACTAGAGCCACAGAGGTCCGTCCTTTGTCCTCTGGTATGGCCTTACTCAACTCGTCCCATCACCCAGCTCATGCTCGAGGCCGCCACCCAGTTCCAGGGTGGCCCCATCAACTTTCACCTCTTCATCGTAACAGCCTCAGTACCCATACAGGGCACGTGGGGTGTCTCTCCAACGATGCCAACCCAGATTGGTCAATCAGAGTGGCGTCTACTCGGACAACGAATCGCACAGGTACCGTGACGCGATAGCCAAACAACACGTTCAATTGATCCTTCCGTCTCAGCTCAATATACACTGCCACATGATTCTCCCCGCTTCACAGGACATGTTCTCCATGAACGAGCTCTTCACCACCAGTGTAGGCCATCTCCCCCCCTCCCCGGATCTTGCCTATTCATGTCTCCAAGCTCGAACTCCAGGGTCACACCCGAGTGTCCTCTTGGTTTCCGACCAATCCAGACTATACCTTTCTTCTCTCGGGAGATCCATCCGGTTCGTCCACCACCAGTTTACTCCTCGCGAAGCCACTCAGATTCACCTTTTCCAGCTCTAGATCCGCCAACAATCGAATCAGTCGAGCAGGTGCGGCCCATCTCTTGCATCCCTTCCATCCTGACCTCGTACAGCAACCACTTTTCCCCGTAGCTCGCCCTCCCGTCCTTCGCCATCAGTCATTTCCCCAAGATGTCCAATCTACACCCCCACCCCCACCAGCACCCGTCCAAAATGGTTCGACGCCTAGTTTAGTGAGTTCCCTTCAAAAGGTGCACGGTTTGAGTCGCAAGAAGCTCTATGGGACGCAACCCCCTCGGCAGCCCTTTGTTCGCGAAGAACCCGTCCGCACAAAATATAAGAGTACACCCACCCCTTTGTCCATCCCGGTAGGTTCACAACAATTCACTATACCCGACGAGGCACGTGTCGTCAGCAAGACAAAGGTAGAACGCGGTCGACGTGCCGACAGACCGCAACACATTGGAGACCTCTCCAATTCGACCTCACCTGGGCGAAGGAGCCCATGGAATTGCGTCTCCTCTTCTGATATTGGCTCTTCGCCATCGTCCCCGACCACGTCCTTGTCTTCCCATCATACCACTTCCCCAACCATACCACTGTACCCTGACCTTGCAGGATACCCTACCAGTACTCCAGTCACGGCGGCGAGTTTCTCGTCCGGCGTGGTCGCACCCGTACCCATACCTGAAACTTCCCCTCTTCTTGATCCTTCCGGGTCATACTTTTCGATTTCGCCATCGTTCCAATCGCCTCCCTTGCCCGTTACCTCACAAGGACCCGCTTGGACACCCATGTCCATGCCCACCTCTATTGCCATCCCAATGGCCAAGCCAGTAGGCATGCCTTCCGCTGTGAGACGCCATTCGCAAGAGCTCCCGCGCGGATCACACATGCAGAGCCTCACTGCCATGTCGAGCAAATACAGACTAGATTGTGCCTCTCCTGATCCCCGTCCGATCCCCAAGAATACGCAAAAAGTCAAGGATGCAGGGGATGTTCCATTTATTTTTTCGCCTGAACTCGTGGCCGCTACTACGGCGAAATTGAAAGCCGCCCTGCAATCTACACCCGCATCGTCGTCCACGATGAACCAGTTCCCCGCGTTTACGTCAGGAACGGACCTGAATTACGGTGCTACTACGGAAGATGCATGTGCGTCGGATCTTTTTTCTTATCAATTTATTTTATTTTTATTCTTGATTTGGATGACCCGAATGGAATCGTGTTTTGACTCGTTGTCATTTCGCGTGTGTGGCATGATCCGTGATCGGCGATGTGGGACCCCCTCTTCCTCCACCTCCCTTGTCTGTTACGTTATAGACGATGCCTTATCGCAACTATCGCCGCGACCGTTTGGTTACGATGCTGTGCAAGATACGACGCTCGCGATGACGGCAATGTTGACGAATGGACATGGACATATGACTGGAGTCGTCGATGGGGAGCCTCATCCTCGGCGCTTTGTTGGAAACACGTCGTCGAGTTCGTTGCAAGGCTGGGCTGGTTAACAAATTGTGTTCCATTCAAGATACCACACGATACCAGTCGATCGATTTTTTTTCTTTTTCTACCTTGTTCAATGCTCCGTTTTTTCCTGCGTTCAATGTGTACGATTTCTATGGGTTACTACGAGATGGGGACTTTGTAGACCTTGATTCCGTTTTCCTTTCTCTTTTCTTGTGCATAGACGCTATTTCTCTTCTTTTTTGTTCGTTGGTACCATTCGTAGGCTATGTATGACACATGCGTACCAAAAGTGTATTCACACAGGCGAATCAAAACTGAATCCTCAAGGCCTCACACTTGACCAATTTTCCACGAACACGGTTGTCTAACCGTGAAGCTACGATCGACCAGTCAAGACCCTTGCGCTTATTCATTTTTCCTGCGCATACGACGCAAGATGTGTATCCGTGAAGCTACGGTCAATCAGTGGGGCCCCGCTCTTTCCCACTCACGTCCAAACAGTCGAACCTGAAACATGTCACAACCCTAATTCGATACAACACACCAGACTATTGCGATTGTTCCGCATACACCTGCAGCGCGTGAGCACCCGATGACGGCCAAAGCAAGGGAAAAACACACCTTGATCGTCTTGTCCGCCCCACCCGTAATCAACCGCGTCCCAGTGGCGTCAAACGTCGAACAAAACACGCCCGCTTCCGCCTCGAGCGACCCCGGCTGCGGGACATCGTCCATGTTTTGAAACGCCGTGCCTGTATCGTAATCCCAAAACGTGAGCGTGCCATTATCCCCGCCGGAAAAGAAGACGCCCTCGGGATTGACAGAGAGCGTGTTGATGATGGCATTGTGACCCGCAAAGTTGAATACGAACGCGCCCTCGGGGCATTTCCATTTCTTGATATTGTTCCCGCCTGCGGAACCGGATGCGAACGAGTATTCGGTGGGGTGGATGGCGAGGGCACGGACGGATTTTTTGTGGTGGGTGAGTGTGACCATGGTTTTTCCGGCAGCGAGATCCCATAGGCTGGCGACTGGGAATGAATACAGTAGCGAAGCACAAAAAAAAACGCACCGGACAGTCGAATCCATGGAGCCTGTGATCACCTGTGGATCCGATTCTTGACATTTTACGTCGGCGACGGTGGCAGAGTGGCCAGAGAGCACGTGTATTTGTGATTTGGTGCGCATGTCCCAGACACGGGCAGAAGCGTCTCTGCCCGAGGTGACGAGGACGTCGAGGGTGGGGTGCAGACTGAGGGAGTACACACCCGAGAGGTGTCCGTGGTAGTGTCGTATCACCTTGTTGACTTCGAGGTCCCAGCATTTGACCATCTGCGAGGCGTGAGACGAGCAAAACGAGAGAACTTTGGCACACACACCTTGTCTTCACCGCACGAAAACAGATAGGGATGTCTCGGGGACACCGCGAGGCCACGGACGGTAGAGATGTGGCCTGTGAGGGAAAGCTTGAGCGCGCCCGAGGCGAGATCCCAAATTTTGATGACACGGTCGCCGGCACCGGTTGCGAACCAGGTGTTCCCGGGCTCGACGGCGACGCTGCGGACCCAGCCCAGATGACCCGAGATGACGCGGACGAGTTTCCAAGGGGGGTGGTAGGTCGGTTTGACGGTGCGGGTCGTCTTGTGGAGTGTGAGCGCTTCGGAGAGTTTGTTCGAGGTGGCAAAGGTGGACGGCTGTGCTTTGGGAGTGTTGTCGATGGTGGCGATCATGCGCGAGGTGTCGCTCGATGCTGCGGGGGTGAGTTAGCTTCGGTGTGGTTGCGCAGGCGGGGGTACGTACGACCGGCGGTGATGAGTTTTTGGGAGGATGGGGGTTGCTTCGGGCGTGCGGGACCGACGGGGCCTTGTTGTGCGAGGAGTGCTGGGGGAAGTTCGCGGTAGTGTTTGTACTCGTCGGCGATTTTGACGGCGAGGTGCAAGTGGGCGCTGTGGGGGGTGTGAACACGTGACATGGCTTGGATATTTCTGACCTTTTTTCGTCTTGTTTCAATGAATCGTCTGGACATGACGCGAAGATGTCGCGAGTGCGTCTGGCGCTGTGTCTGAGGAGAGGGTCGAGTGGTGCGAGCATCGACATGGTCTATGAATTATGGCTGAGTTTGGAAATGGACAAGAGAGTATTTCTTTGTCGTTGTTTGGTGACTAAGAGACCTTTGTCCTGCTCGTTCGTCGTTGGATTGAAGGAGGTGCAAGGAATTCGTTCATAGTCGGTAGCAGCGTAGAATACATCCACCATGTCAAACGCAGCTGAACTCAAAAAACATGTGAAGCAGCTCCAGAATGCGAGCAACAATGAGGTATGTCGTTCGTAGCAATAACGTGTTGGTTTTCTCACTCACCCGTTCCACCCCTAGGACCGTGTGGCTATTTTAACGATTCTCAAACGAGAGTTTCGGGTCAATGAAGCCCTCCTAAGGGTAGGTATTTCACGGCGTGATCCCGTCTGCCTGCACCTACGCATCGTTCGTAGGAGAGCAAGGCCGGTCTTGCTGTAGGCAAGCTCCGTGCACACGAGTCAAAGGAGGTCTCCGACCTGGCAAAGGAGATTGTCAAAAAGTGGAAAAACGACGTCGACAAGGCCAAAGCCGCAGCGTCGGGCTTAAAGACTCTCGCTGGAAAACCACCAGGTGCGTCCCGTCTGTCATCGTGACTCGTGTTTCGCCTTCCCACGCATTTACCCTGATAGTCCGCAAGCAGTCGACCTCGGTGACCCCTGTCGGTCCCACACCCCTCAATGGCAAAGCCGAAGTTCGCAGTTCCAAGACGGATGGCGTCAAGATATCCGCCACGGGCGACAACACTCGCGATCGATGTGCGGATCTCATCTACGACGGTCTTGCCTGTGACTCGGGCGCCCGTGAGTTGCCTCTTTTCTCACACGCCATCCCTGACTCCGTCTTGTGCAGCCGTCGATCTCATCACCAACCGTGCACTCGCGGTTGAAAAGGCAGTGTTTACACTGTTTGGCGGTACGACTCCGGAATACAAGGGCAAGATCCGTTCCTTGTTCGTAAACCTCAAGGACAAGGCCAATCCCAGCTTGCGCGAAAGTATCGTCAGTGGCGACCTGTCCCCCGAGAAATTCAGTAAAATGACCAGCGAGGTACCGTTTTCTTCTCTCGTGTTTTGCAAGCTCATCGGGACTAGGAAATGATGACCGAGGAACGACGTGCTGCTGACCAAAAGATCAAGGAAGAAAACTTGTTCAAATCTCTTGGCGCAGGCGAACAGGAAGCAGAGACAGAGGGCTTCCAATGCGGAAGGTGCAAGCAGGCAAGTCGTCTTTCCATCCTCGTATGGCACCGTGTTGAACGTCTCGGCAGCGCAAGTGCCGCTACCGTCAAGCACAGACGCGAAGTGCTGACGAGCCGATGACTACCTTTGTCACGTACGTTCACATCCAACCCATCTACCTCTCGCTCATCTTTTGTGCAGATGTGTCAACTGCGGAAACAGGTCAGTGATCGGTGATCAATCTTTTTGTCCAGCAGATCAACACCTTCGTCTAGGTGGAAATTCTCTTGATCGGACTCGTGTATATTGTCTCTTTTACCATACTTATTTTTTTTGGTTGCCTCGAGATTCGTTGGAGAGTTTAATCGTGTATACCCCATCGGGCTTACATAATGTAGAGACCCATTTGTTGCGCGCGTTTATTTACGCGTTCAACGCGCTCTTGTTCCTCGTCCGCGTCGTCGTTGTCTCGGTTTCGCTTGCACCATGTCCCAAGACGAAACTTCAGAGGACGTGAAGCCAAAGCTGAACTTGAATATCAACTTCGAGGGCCAACGTGGGTCTCGTTTGACCTGGCTTCTCCAGTCGCTCACCACGCGCACGCTACAGATATCACTGTAAAAGTCAAACCGCACATGCCCTTTCGCAAAATATTTGAAGCCGCCGAGGTGCGTGTTGGCGTCGTCGCGTATGGTGGTTATCCTGACTCATGGCACGTTGTAGAAACGCTTTGGAAAAGAACCGGGTAGGTTTTGCCCTCCCCCCCCACGGCACGCGCCGTCCTCACCATTTCTCTACAGGGACGTTTCGATTTGTATATGAAGGAGAGAGGCTCAGGGCAGAAGGCACGCCTGCAGAGGTGCGATTTGGTTGATCGGGCTACGCGTATGTGACTGATGCTGTGTACAGGTAGGCATGGAGGAAAATGACACGATCGACGCTATTCTACAGCAGGTACGTGCGACGGTGTCGGCCGTAAATTGTTTGCAGATTGTCTTTTTCTTGTCCAGGTCGGTGGTGGTGTTGAGTAGTAGACGCGGTGTAGTAGTTGTTGTATGTCTTAGGGGCGACCTGCTAAAAGTGATTTACGTGGGAGCCTTCTTGAACGTGTCCGATCATGTCGAGTTCACACTCTCGTCGTCTGCTTGGTTGGCTCAGCTACGCCTTTGCCAGGTAACTTTCTCTTCCAAATATTGTCTCTTCACCGCCAACGACGTTCACAGCGAAGTCTTTGTCGTCGTGTCGCTCACACTATTTCTGCCTATATGCTTGGAGCAGTTTGCGCGGGACAATGGCTTCTTGGACCCAGACCACATCAAGCCATGCATATCTGCCCCAGGCGAGGACACTGCGTCCATAGAAACTCGCTGTTCTGTCAAGATTGGCTGGCTTTGGATAGACAGCGCCAGCTTTAGGTCCAGTTATCACCGTGTTCGCTGTGACCTCCTAACACTACATGCAGCCTTTATGTTTACTCGATATCTGTTGCTCTACAAGCACTGACCGTCATCTCCATGGGCAGCATCGCAGATCGTCGTAGGTCGTTCGCGACTACCAGTCGTGGAGACGCTGAGCGCAGCCCTAGCAACGACACGGAAACCACTGCTCCTCACGTTTGCACACGTCGGCGCTTCCGCCGCCATACTCTTCCTTTTCCTCTCCTCGTCTTCGCCCCTCTGGATCCTCTCCGCCGTCTTTGCCATATGCGCCAACGTAGGCTTTGGCGCCTCCGTCGTCGCCATGAACGCATACCTCCCCTCGCTCGCGCGCGAGTCCCCCGAAGTGATCAAAGCCCAGAAGGACCTCGACAAGTCGTCCACATCGCTCGACGACGTTCCCTCGTCTATCGATCTCGACCCCGACCATGCCCTCTTTCCAGATCCTGAATCCGTCTCTGCGCCATTACTAGGCATGGAGGCGATGCCCGACCACCAACGTCCAGCGCAAAAGGCGTACGTGGCTGCGCTCTCGCGTGCTACGTCACGTATCTCGTCGCAGGGTATTGCGTCGGGGTACGGCGCGGGCATCCTCTTGCTACTCCTCGCTCTCGTGCCTGTGACTCAGATGCACGGTTCCACGTTTTCGCTGCGTCTCGCGATCGGGCTGAGTGGGATCTGGTGGATGCTGTTTTCGATACCCGCTGCGATCTGGCTCCCTGCTGCACCGGCGCATGCGCATGGTGGGGATGACGACAAGTGGACCATCGGCTCCGAGGTGGTCGCTGCGTGGAAGCGACTTGGGGTGATGCTGCGTTGGTCCGAGGTGAAGCGGCTACAGCATACATTCAGATACCTCGCCGCGTGGTTCCTCCTCTCAGACGGTACGTCTCGAGTACCGCGCTCGTGCATTCAAGTCACGTTCACCCCTCACACATAGGTTTCACCACCATCACTTCCACCGCGATCCTCTTTGGAAAGACGACGTTGCACATGGACCCTTCGTCGCTCGTGCTGATCGGTGCTCTCACCCCTACCGCTGGTATCCTCGGCTCGCTCTTTTTCCCCGCGCTCCAACGACGGTTTGGGTGGTCCAACGTGTACGTGCTCGTCCTGCTCGTTGTCTTGGTGTCGTGTATCCCTGCGTACGGCTGTCTTGGGTTCGTCCCGTTTGTGAGACGGATGCGTGTGGGCGGATTGACGACGCCTGGAGAAATGTTTGGACTGGCAGTTTATTTCGGTGCGTCGCTCGGTGGGCGGAGGGGGACGGGGGTGGGGTGCTGACGTGGTGGACAGGGTTCGCGTATGGGGCTTTTCAGAGTTATGCGAGGGCGTGTTATGCAGAGATGATTCCCCCGGGGGAGGCGGCAAGGTGGTACGTTCGTTCTCGCCTCGTTTCATGTCCGACGTGCACGCATTGACGGAGTCGTAGGTACGCCTTGTTTTCCATCACGGACAAGGTACGTTGCCGTTGTTCGTTGCTCAACGTGGAGCACTTGTGCTCACGGACCGTCATTGGTAATGCTAGTCGAGCTCGTTTGTAGGCCCGCTCATCGTTGGCCTCATCGCTGACAGCACAGGCAATATCCGCTATGCGTTCTTTTTCCTCGTCGTCATGGTATGGCTCGCCGTACCCGTGCTCTGGAGCGTCGACGTCGAGCAGGGCCGGATTGACGCACAGACGTACGCTGTGGAGCGTGTGCAAGGGACGGGCTCGGACGCGCGAAATGTGCATACGGACGGGACCAGATAGACTATGTTACGGATCATATCATAAAGGGAGATCATCGATCATACACGGGACGCTCCGCGCGGGGTGAATTATTAAGACAAGGACAAGAGTATACGTGAGTGACAACGCGTCCCTCTACTGCTCCTTTTTCTCCTCGCTCGCCCGCTTGGTCTTGAAGCCCTCGAGTGCCTTGAGTCGCTCGACGAGCGTCGGATGTGAATGGTGATACGCCGAGTACCTACGTCCGTCAGCACCGTCTCCACAAAGGGGAAAAAAACACCACGCACAACCAATCCACCCAGACTGTCGATAGATTCTTGACATGCAGCGTAATGAGCGCCCGTCCGAGTCGATCGCCCATGTCGTGCATCTCGGACACGCCGAGACGGTCCTCCAGCTCAAACGCGAACCGGTCCGCTTCCCATTCGAAGCGGCGCGAGACGATGTTGAGCATGATCCCGATAAACGCCTCGATCGGGGTCAGGATCATCTATTGCAGGTATGAGCGCTCGTGCCAAGTCCGTCACAACGCCAACCACGTACCAAAAACATGAAAAACGCCACCATGGTCGGCGGATGTGCCGCAACCGTTATTGGGAAATCAAACGCACGGACAAACTGAGGCGCGTGCAAAAATGCGGGAAAGAGCGCGAGGATGGTGAAAATATGGAGCTGGGAGATGCAGAGGAGCTTGGTGGGGTGCATGTGGTACCAGTGACCGAGTTCGTGTGCGAGCACGGCTTCGACTTCGTCAGGTTTCGATTCCTTGATGAGCGTGTCAAAGATGACAATGTGTTTGCTCTGTCGAATGGGCGTTAAGGTGCAACACACAGGGCGACAACGAGACGTACCCATGGGAGACCGAAAAAGTAGGCGTTGCTGTGCGAGCTCCGTTTCGAGCCGTCGATCTCGTACAAGTGTTTGAGCGGAAACTGGAGTTTGCGTGCGAGCGCTTCGGTCCTTGAGCGTAGATCACCGTCAGCGAGGGGTGAGAGCTTGTTAAAGAGCGGTTGAATGACGGTCGGGTACAAGACGACCATGATGATCTGAAACGCGAGTCTGTGTGATGGGTAGGGTCAGCCATGACGTGTCGGTGTTGCCGAATGGAACGGTGCGCGCACAAAAATGCCATGAGCCAGGGTACGAAGCGATCTCCGGACCACTTGAACACGTAGAGAAAGACGGCGAGAAAAGGTCCGCCAATGACAAGCGTGAGGACCCAGCCCTTGACGAGGTCGGTGACAAAGAGGGATGGAGTTGTCTTGTTGAACCCGTGTTTTTCCTCGAGCACAAACGTTTGGTAGACCGAGAGCGGGATGCTGACTGCCGAAGAGACCATGAAGAGGATCGCGGCGAACGCGAGGGATTGGGTGATCTATGGGTGCGCTGATGAACCTAACAGCGGTCAAAGTATCGATTGGCAGACTCACCTCGTACTCGGTTCCATACCCAAACCGACCCATGAGCCTCCCGCTCACGACCCACGCCCAAGCATACAGTCCATACTGGAGCATGGCCGAGTCGACGGCTTGTTTAAGCAGCCCGGTGACGAGCGAAAATCGAGCCTTGTCTTTGCCGTACAATTGGGAATTGCGGAACGTTGTCTCGTCGAAATGGGCGGCGAGTGCGGGCGGGGGTGCGGTTTTCGAGTAGAGCGGGTATTGGCGGAGTCTGGGACGTGTCGTGTCAGGAGAGCCAAAAAAAAAGGACGAGGACGTACAAGAGGTAGGATTCAAAGAGAGTCATCGCCCATGAGCATGCTTGGGCGTAGAATTTCCAGTCGATGGGTTCTGTTGCGACGAATGACAGCTGGTGCTGAAGAGCAGCCAACTGGACGTGCAACAAGTCCATACCGTCGAAGTTAGCTGCAGAGAGGCAAATTGGAGAAAGAACACGTCGTATGTGGTCACGTGCCAAGTCAATAATCTTCATCAGCGATCGAGTTCGCATAAAGTGGTCGAGACTACTTGGCCGCCTGCCTTGCCATCTTGACATCCTTTTGTTGTCCTGCGACGCAGCAGGTGGTTCAAGTGGGATCTGATGAGACACATTGACGGCTCGTGTACCATCTAGATGCATCCGTCTTTGTGTAGGCCGTCACTGGCATTCAAATTCACGAAGCATACTTACTACTCGAAGTTTAAGCCGGTGATCACGACATGAAAGGCAAGCTTGGGGATGTAGGCCATCGAGCGACGCCAGAGGCCCGTGATGGGCAGTGAACGAGGAGTTTTTTTTAAAAAAGGTCAAAACACCTTGGGAGTTACAACCACGTAGTATACAACAATCACCTTCATCCAGTTCGAATCCAACACATACAAACCCATGACCCTTCCTACCAGCTCCAGGATCCATTAAACCCAAAGCCCGCATCAATACCGATGAGCGCTCCTAAGAAATTCGCAGTCTCGCGCCCGCCCGACTTGAAATTGACAATGGCACCAGAAGCAGCATTGCCGAAGTTGTAGCTATCCGCATTGTAGCTGTCGTAGGACAGGCTGCCTCGCAGGGTCCCCACCCCTACGGCGAGCCCCCATGCATGGCCATCGCCAGAGTGCGTGTCGGTGTGAAGCTCAAGCGTCGTGTAGATGAGAGCATTCGTGACGTAACCCCACGCATAGGTAGACGCCAGTGACGACGACAGGTGAACAGCCTGAGGTTCCTGTACATCAGTCTTCAGAGGCCGCTTTGAGAAGTTCTCGAAGCCAATAGATCCACCAAGGGACTCTATTCCCTTGATCGTCTTAACGATCCTTGGAAGCGGGACTATGTCACAATAGTGAACACGAATACGTCACTAGTAGCTTACCGTTGTTTTTGGGCCAGCTTCGGGTTCTGTGAGCATACGGGAACGGGTTCAACACACTACGCTGTGTTTGAACAGAACAACCTTACAGACTGATTCAAATCGACCTCGGCATGTAACTTGGCTTTCAGTTTTTGTGCAGCCGGGTCGTTCTCGTGTTCAGCCAGTTCCTTGATTGACTTTGTCCAGACACTATACAACGGTCAGAGAAGGTATAACGGAGGGATGAGAAGAAATTACTCTGGTTTGAAGGGATCGAGGGCCTATATATCCATCATACGTTCCAAATAGTCAGGAAACATGTCAACCAAAACAACCATTGGCTTACATGGACAATATCACTGAATGCATCTGGGTTCGACTCATATCCGGCAGATCCTCCGAGACTCTCAATCTTGCGGATTATCTCGACCTGACTGTACCATACACAATTTAGACAGACAAGGATAATTCCAGGCGCGATGACTCACGCAGCATAGTCCGCAGGGGAAGTGACGGGTTGGGGTAAAGCAGCCATTGGGATTGTTGGAGAGTTGATAATGCGAACAGCTGAATGGATTTGAGGAAGGAGATGGGTGACCTCTCGGCGTCCATGGCGCCTGTATTTATACTTGGATGACGGGAGTGTTTTGTTAAGAAGTGTCGCAGAACAAAGTCCGGGCAGGAGATTAGTTCACAGCCAGCACACTTGCGAAATCGGAAGGCCTGAACCAGAGTCTCTTTCCTTGCTGATGGGAACTTCGGTCGTCTATAAGTTGTCTCCGGCACTCTGCAACACCGGAGGCGGTGTGACACTTTGTTCCTGGGCCTGAGGAACGAAGAACGAGTAGGACTCGGGATGTTTTGTTTCCCATAAGATTTCCGATGCTGTCGCTGATTTCTTCATACTGATGCTTTATGTACCGTATGTTTGTCTCCGGACTCGGGACTGTGCAACACCGGACACTTCATTCCCACCCCTGATTGTCGAAGCGCTGAACGCTGAACTTTGAGCGTGGTCCAATCTCGACCAATCCGTTACCTCCGGAACCTTGGAAACGCTAGGGTATTGTAGGACTGAAAGCATACTAGTTAGTCCTTGACATTCTTCTCATTGGCTCATCCTTGTGTTTTCAGGGAATGCATCTCATTCTGGGACACAGGTCAGGTTGAGTACTGGCCGATTGATCGTTGATCGTTGAACTGTTACCGCTGGTGCAACCAGGAGACGTGAGTGATTTGGTGGCCGACGAGCGAACCAAACAATGGTGTTTGGATTTTTGTTGAGTATCACTTCGATGGCCGGTTTGGATCCTCGCATTGTTACAATATGCCAGGTCCAAACGGACAGAAATGGGTTGGCTCGGCGCGATCGCTTCCAGAGTCCAAATACATTCAGGGTTCAACCACTCAGTAAACAAAATTCATTGCGTGAGTTCATCCTCACTGTCTCCGCCAAATTCCGGTGCAAATTATTACGATCTGGATATTGACGTTCAGGAACATGTCAAGTAAAAAGGAAATACCACTGCATGCCGACTTACCTGCTCACCGTTCAATCCGCAGTGTTTCCAAGGTGTCGGAGACAGCCGGGTGGGAGGAATTTAGCTTGTGTCACTGAGATGGCAAGGCTCGACATTCATCGAAAGGTTGGGCACTGAGTACTGAGTGTCACGGTTGGGATGCAAATAGAGTGTCACTCTGTGTTGAAGACCGCCGGAAACAAAGAACGGAAAAGCTGACAATATCAGAAATCTCAAGAGAAACATAAAACGGAACATCACATGTCCCATTGCTGTCTTCCGTCCCGCAGGGGTTGGGGTGTCACTGGACCTCCGGTGTTGCAACTTGAAAGTGCCGGAGGCATCATGACAACTAAAATGTTCTGCTTATGTAACCAGATGCCAGCGCTGAAATTGGCATCTCCGAGTATGGTCTGCCCTAGTACTACCTCCACTCCAGTCTCTCAGATTCACAAATACTTCCCTCATACTTGAAGCTGGGATTTTGCAGGGCACCCTGTACTATGAAAGCTACAATGCGGATCGCTACGTTCTTCACGGAACTGATGGTGCTCCCAGCATAGTACTTAACAGCTCTTCAATGACGACGTTGACAAACCCTTGGTTCAGCCAATTCAGGCATCGATGCTTTCCTATGCAAGGACAAGCTAGTGCAGTGCCAAGGGGTTTATCGTACCTCTTCTCAGCGCAGCATGAACCATGAGCCACAACTGCTGTTGTTCATGCCACACTAAAAAGAACCACGGGGACGCAACCCGCGAAGACATGTCATGTACATGTATATTTTTGAGGACCACAGACACATTCATACAAACTGTTTACGCGCGCGGAAAAAAAACTTGAAGCCCAAAAGACAGCGAGTTTACTTTTGCGTAGCCAACGTTCTCGAGAGATTGTACGCGGCTGAGATCAAGGTGACGTGCCTGGCATGCCGATCAATAATGCGCGCTCGAGAGACGCATATATCATACTCACGTGAAACCCTGAACGGCGTTGCCGAGACTTGGGGATAATTAGACCATCAACCCTCCTGGGACAAGCAAAGTAGACGCACCCTTCACCTGCTTCCGAAATCTCCTCGGTGCACAATCCTACATGATTAGAATACTGCAAAAAGTCCTATAAAGAATCGTCGGATCAGCTCGAGAGAACAAAATGGAGAAAGTCCTGACCTCAAACATGGTGATTGCGCGCTGTAACAATGGTCGATCGAATTCCCCAGCACGCGTGAGCGCCTCGACACACCTAGAGGAAAACAAAAATTACCCCATGTCGCGGCGATCCCTAGATCATGAAACATACCACAACGTGCACAAGCAGAATGTCCCTTCCTCGCCGCCAACCCCATCATCACTCTTGTTCACATCATAGCGGTAAACGAGGTTCTATCCACAAATGAGCATCAATATCACAAACCTGGCAGTCGTCTTACGTTCGATGTCAAACCGCCCCTCTCGGGAGTCTTCAAAATCTGCTTCAGCGTGTTCACGAATCTCGGATCGGACTAACAAGCAATACAACACGTAGCCTGTGAGCATTCATCACACAAGCATGCTCGGACACTGACTGGGGTCATGAAAAACACAAGCGGCATAATGAGAACGGACGAGTCCAAGGCGTCCGTCTCCTCGTAGCTTTGACCAAAGGCTTGCAAGCTTGGGTTCCAAGCTTTGTGCATGATCTCTTCATATAGGTCGTCTCTTGCTGCAAGCCACACGTTGCGATTGGGACACGGCAGCGATCGTTTATCTGCCAGGCGTAAACCTTCGGAGGAAAACATCTGTTGGACCAACGCCCGAGAATCATACACGTCGTACATACCTCGGTCGATGGCCACCCTTGCTCAAACACATCAGTACTGGACTACATGACATGCAGGGACTCACCAAAGCATGATCTAGTATATTTACAGCACACTGCTTAGCGATATGCCGCGTTTCAGAATGCAACTTACCTTTGAATACTACATAGGGTATGAGAATCACATCGAGTTAGCATAGGCATGCAACATACCGTGAAGTGACGTTTCTTTCCACGAACTTCCCTGCGATATTCACATAGACATTCAGACTTGACAAACTTTTCCCTGGCTCGCACTGACCATATGGATCTTTCCGGAGGGTGAGCATGCACGTCACCGATACAAGGATCTAAAGCTTACAAGTCGGGCTCCTTGTAGTTCTGAACGACGACTGTCACGGAACGACGTCAATCGATGGATCAGTTGGTGAGAATGAACCCTTACAATCTACACTGAAAAGAAGGGGCAACGACTCAGAGATACTCTTATCGAGATGAAACAACTTACAGTTCCCGCACTAGTACCCTGGAAAAGTATGTACCCGTCAGTGTATGTAGCGACATTCGACGTCGGCGTTGCGCACCATGTGTCATACGACTATTTCGCCTATCGTGAGCATGTTCAAATCACTGCAACGGAACGGTACGAACCAGGGGGCGACCAAACTAGGCAGAAAATCAACCAGTAAACTTCGGAGCGAATCTCCTAAGACACACCTTCTGGCCCAAGTAGATACAATCCATCCTTTATCACAAGATTAGTCATGGCCGGCATAATCACCATAAGAGCCTACAATTCTCCATAGATATCCTTAGTGCAATTTCGTCAGAAGTTAAGTAGACTAGGGGACGAAAACTCACAAGCTGTATATGATCCGCGGCACCGTTCCCAATTCTACCGTACATCGGATCAACGTTATTCTGATGAATGATTCAACTCG
This sequence comes from Boletus insuetus, assembly GCA_038093095.1. Taxonomy (NCBI): domain Eukaryota; kingdom Fungi; phylum Basidiomycota; class Agaricomycetes; order Boletales; family Boletaceae; genus Boletus; species Boletus insuetus. The sequence goes on along the minus strand of JBBPRQ010000452.1, from coordinate 9,634 downwards.
CTTGCCTAACAGGCTTTGACCCTTTGTGCCCATCGAGATGGTTTAGCTCTATTTCTTCAAGATCCTTGCCACCTGGCATGGTCCTCAGTTAATATGTGCGTTGCCCCTAGCGGAGCCACGCTCACCGTGAATGGTGTACCTGACGTGTTACGCTGTGTTGGAAGCGTTCGGATCCTCGAATGTGAATTAAGACTTACATGATTTGAAGGGAACCATCTGGGTTCTTGTTCCTCAGTCGTTCGAAGATAAAGTCCATGTAGGCTATTGTGTCGTCAGTGAAAATCATTGAATTAACCACCAGACAAACCATTTGCTTCATGGGTGAATCCAAGACGGATGAGCGCATACAATGTGAACGAGGAATCACGAATCCAAGATGCGCTGGATAGGACGTAAGCTTGCGACGACTATTTGAAAATCAAAAGAAACGTACCGATAATCCCTACGGAGACACGATGAACACTATTCACGACCAGTATAGAACCACGGACATACCAATTTCTCGTTCCACCAATGTACTCTGGCAAGCTGAAGGTTGGACTCGCCACAACGGCGCCTCACGTGCAAATCGTTAGGCAACACGAGACAACGTATTGATTTTACCCACCGGTTGGCTCATAAATCAATAATTTCAGGGCAAGAGCACTTCTGTGGACAGCTTCTTTCCAAGATCCTTGATATGTAGAACCGCGAATCCAAGAGTTCCAATACCTATTCGTGGACTGGAAAATGTTCAACATCAAGGTAAGGATAGGTGAATAGCTTGTGCATACCATGAAGAGGTTATCGAGTAACTCCTAGGTAAGACATAGATCTTAGGAACGCTACCTTCTCCACGAGACCACTCAAGACGTACCTTAGTCAATGCTGGATCATCGTCGGGGCGCAACTTGGCAACGCCTTTGATCACCTCTGAATAGAGTCAACACAAACGGTAACTCTCTCTTGAATCGCTGGACATACTCTCGAGGGATACTCCGAGTTCATCTGCATGCGCCTGAGTTGCTTTAATAGGGGCGCGGAAGCCATCTTCAGGAGAAATGCGGAATACAAACGTCACACGTTGTCCTTCCTCGAGCGAAAAGTTGCAACACGTTGCGGGACCCAGATGTCCCTTGGATGAAAGGTCAAGGAGATCAAGGTTGACCTCGGGGATGGGCACATTGTCAATCGTGCTCTCTGCCACAAAACGTAAGTCCACCTTAAGGTTAGGTGACCTAAAGACCACTTTGTTTTGGGTGTGGGACGGAATGGAATCGTCTACGACAATTTCTGTGGTGTGCTTGTCCCGGGCGTAGTTGAAGGCTGGTGCGCACTCAACGCGGAGGGGAATGCTACCACGAACGACCTTACAGATGGATCGTCAGCCAGAAGTCTGTTCTCCAGAGACTGCTGGTAACGCACCTCGACGCGCCTTATCAACCAGAAAAGCAAGGGTCGCTTAGTATCCCCGTTTGCCTGACGTGGTAAAAAGTCTAGCTGTTGTCAAGCTTTCGTCGTGCGACGGCGAGCGGATGATTTACCAGTTACGCTAACGACGCCCTTGTCATTGAGGAATCTGGGAAAATCATATCAGTGATGGGTTAGTTTTTCTGAGGACGATTCGTACTTGGTTTGCAACACGTTGGAGCTTGGGAGATAGTTTTGCTTTGTCGCAAACGGAACAGTTGGTGCGATCGAGAAATGGCCCCCCTACAATGATATAGTAAGCGGAGAGCCACAGTTAACCATGGCGCCAATTCCGACCTTATCCTTGTCAAGGATCCGAGCGAACACGGAAGGGGAATCAAAGTTGGGAATACAATAGCTTTCCACTGGATTCAAATGGTGCAGAGAGTGAGTGAACCTCGATCAAAGGGTACGGAACGAGGTGTAAGTGACAGCCAGCTGGGCGATCTCATCGCGCCAACGATGCCAAATATCTGATATCCGAGTCATGGTCTCGATGTGTTGAAGACTCACCCGAGCCATCCAAGCTGATCTACAAAGTTTCATCGATCATCAGACACGGACATGGACACGCAATGTGTGGAATTACCAGAGCTGCCGTCCTCAGATTGCCGATGCTGAAATATAGTAAACGGTCAGATCGTTTGAAGAAGACCCAAAAGTCACGCATACAGGCCATGATCCGCAATCGGCATGTAATCGCGCTCAGGGGTAGGGGTTTGGACGTTCATGGTGGTTCTCTGAGAGCGTGTGTGCTCAGCGTCGGGGGTTGGGCTGGGAACCAAAGTTGGCATCACGAATACACGATGGCCGAGTCGGGCCGCGGGCGGTTATCAACGGTGTCGACTCAAGGACAATGTCACTTCAGGGGTTAAAATCATCATCTGGGAAGACTGCCAGTGATAAGCCACATCCTGTGATACTTCCTGCTAACTTCTCTGAAATATTGCTGATGGGATTTCGCGCTGGTTCAGAACATCAATCCCCGGCACTCAAACATGTTCATTACATCTTCCCAGGCTCCCGGGGGACTTTTTTGACTGCGCCGACAAGGTAGGATTGTCTATGAATACGTGGATCAATCTCTCGGCGGTGCACTACCTTCCTAGAAACACACTCATGCGCTGATACGCTAGGAGTTATGAATTCGGATACACCGTATACACATAGCACAAAGTTAGCCTGCTCCGAGTGATTGTGACTCGCATCGTTCAGTGCGACGTCGCGCGGACCATTCCTTCGCTCTGGCCCTTCGAGCTTCCTTTACAACATCCTTGCTGACGTGGCCATCCTGAGTGTATGCGGTGTTCGTGACATCTCTCGGTTCCTCTGTCGGCTTGTCTGTCCCCACATGTGTATTGCTGTCCCCGTAGCGGGACGTGAGGGTTGTCGGAGTTTGATCTCTTTCGCTTCCTCTGCCTCGCTCTCTCCTTTTCGATTCTCCAAACTCAGGGCCAGCGTCCCCTGAACCTCTTCTCTGTGCCGTAATTGGCTAAAACACTCATCTCAAGCTGGGCAGGGTTCGGAGATGAAATGATGTGAGAGGCCGTCCTGCGAATAAGCTCTCTTTGTGCTTCATCAGGCTGTATGTCACTTATAAGAAAGGGCTGGGAGAAACGTGGAATTGATACGTCACCTCCTCGTCGTTGCCTTCCCAATAATCTGGGTCCCATTCTTGGTCATCGAGTGCTCTCAGTCTTGACCACAGTCAAGTAACTAGCGCCGTTCCTCGCCGCGATAATCTTCGAGTTTATCCGAATGTATCTTCAGAGAGAAGGAAGGTCTGACCATCCGCTCGGAGAGATCGGTCTGACTTGTATACTCTCTGATGAAAAGTCGGGCAAATGATCCAGCAGAAGCCGGACATCGAATGTGTGATGTGCACGGTGAGGCCAAGAGGGAGACAGCAGTTGGACCGCGTGTCATAGCACATGTGATCTATATTCCCGCTGACACGCTGGCAGCTCATGCACATGGACGAACCTATCCACCCATAGCGCTGGCTGGTTTGATTGTTCTGTGTCAACTGTGTCCGCGCCACCTGAACCTTCCGGTGGCCATCATCGGATAGACCTGGAATTGTTACCACAGGCAGCCATCATGATGGACGAGTCCTGACACTCGAGGAAGCATGCTGTCACTGCGGGCAGTCCGCGGGTCACGTCAGCTTCGTGAGCTTGGATATAGAGACAAGGATCCGGAGCAAGTGTATCGAAAACTTCAGTTGATTGAACATGGGATGTAGCAGCTGGGTCTGTGGGTTGCTCCAAGCCCATCGTCGCGAAGACTCCTGGCCAGGCTTTCTGTGATTGCGAAGTTTGTTCATGAACCTGCGTGGGAAGCAGTTGGCATCTGATCATGACCTTACTGCGGATTCTCACGGCTAACCCAATGTCGTCTACGTCACACTCCCAATGGTAGTGTCTTGGATCGCCCCTGCCATGTTTCTTGCCATGTGAATGTGAGCTCTCTTCACGCAGTCCGTGCGCGTGAGCACCGACAAACTCCTCTGAGATCTGTCTGCGTGGTTGACAATTGAGTATCATCTTACATATCCCCCTGCCTGTAGGTCCTACACCCCTGTCCTCTGTCATTCGTTGATTGTACACCTCGCCAAGTGAACCCGAAAACCATGGAGTTGTTGTGCCCTCTTACCATCTTCGTCTCGAAGACCGACTTCCTTTATACTGTCTGGGTAGGCAGCTATCCCTGTAGCTCAGTCGAGACCTCCTCTCAGCACCATGGTGTCTTTTCGCTCTAGTGTAGCCGTGGCCACAACGGTTTTGCAGACGAGCTCAGCCTCCTCAGTTCAGCTTCCCGTGACATCAATGCCTGCTGCTCCTCGCTTCGTGGTCTACAATGACAAGTTGATCAATCTGTTTCCCTCCGCGTCAGAACTTCGGGTAGGCAACACGCTTATACTACGGTCATTTTGTCGCTGACAGACATACTGAGCAGGGCTTCAATGTCTTGTGAGTTGCTGCCAGATAGCGTGTCAGCACTGTGGCCAATATGTTTCTAGTGCCCTTGCCTCCTTGTTGACTTCTGTTCTGTCGATGTGGCCCACAATTGGGAGGAGCTTGATACCAGTCAGCGTTTTATCTACGTTCAGGAGTACAATGCGGCCAGAATCTCACTGATCGTCTCTGGCTTTGGGTCCACTGAGACGCCCACATCTTCGGGTGTTAACCCCGTGACAGCTGCGAGTACTATGACTGAATGGGTAATCCAAAATGGTGTTAATGGCATTGACGTCGACTACGAGGTACTTTTAGCTCACCTTCAATGATGCTAGCGTCCAATCCAACTAATCGGAATTTGGGTGCATCACAGGATTTTACGGCATTTAATAGCGGTGGAGGCACTGCCGAGTCCTGGCTCATCAGGTACACCAAGCAGCTCCGTACAAGGCTTCCCCAAGGACAGTACATTCTCAGCCTTGCTCGTGGGTTGTTTAATTTACGTGGAGTGCGTCATGGTTGTTAACCAAAGTTATCTTGTAGCCGCCGCGCCGTGGTGAGTACAACTGCCCAATTGGAACATAGCACTTGTTCGTCTAAACGGGATCAGGGTTCTCCCCAGAAATTTGGAATGGCGGATGCTACCTTGCTATTCATAAGAGCGTAGGCTTCTTGATTGACTGAGTGAGGTTCAACAACACTCTTCCATCCGTTTCGGGTTTTAACGAACACTTTTTGGTATAATGTTCAAGTAAGCACAGAATCCTTTTTTTTCTTCCATCAACGTCTCATCAACGCCTTATTATCCATAGCTTCGCGATCGTGAGTGACACAACTACATACATAATATATTTGTTAGCATGCATCACTGATCACATTCTATTCGGATAGCTTAGGGAACCTCAGAGTACATGACATGCTCAGCCTGGCCCGGAACAGCCCTCTCCCAGATTGCGGCAAATGGCGTCACCTTGGACAAAGTCGTGATAGAGAAACCGGCCACGCCCACGGACGCCATCAATGGGTATATTGATCCGTCGACGCTCGCTTCGTGTTTCACACTGGCGGCTTACCAGGAATGGGTTCTATTTCATGTATTTTATATCGTTTAAAATGCGGAATGCTGAACAACGACTCGTGCAGGCGCTGGTGTAATGGCCTGGCAGGTAATTCCACTCATGCTTGTGCCTCAAAGCGCGTCGAGACGATATGTTTGTTCGACAGTACCCTGATCCCACCTCCTCATGGATTACTACTGTCCGCGGAATTACATGGACAGTTTCTCATTCTCCAGGTTGCTCTCCTCCCATGACACATTCACGAGCGCCGGACCACCTGGAGGCGGTAATTGCGCCGGTGGCTCTCCATGGGTGAACAGTGTGGCAGTAAGTTTCACTCACGCATGCCCATGCACACGTTGTGCTCATGACGCTCTTTTCAAGTACTCGAGTGGTAGCAAGGTCACCTCCAAGTGAGTATTCGCAACTTTTATTAGGACTACCCGAGTCGTTCCGATGCTAAGTGCCTCTCAAGTGACGATCTGGATTGCAAACCAACGGAACCGGAATGAAATACCTGGGGGTAAGTTGTTTTTTTCTTCTCTTCATAATAGATGACGATGCCATGCGCAAAGGGTTCCTCTCGTACCGGGATAAACGATGGTGCTTGCGCTTGAACAAGATCGACTCGAGTCCTTGTGACAGGGAAATGATGGAGAACGATTCCCTCGTGACAATCAGATGCATGCCTAGTCCGTGTAATTTTCCGTTCTCTGGAATCCAAATGCTAAACATAAAATTTGTATGACTCGATATGGCCGTCGGATCAGTCGAGCGGGGAAATGTTTTTTTCAAAGATGCGACGATGGCATCTGTCAATAATAATAAAAGTCGGTCGAAGAGTGGCTCACTCACTCACTCCAGATCTCCATATGGTGTTCGTCTGCAAGTAGGCCAGCCGATTGATAGTGCTCAGCGCTCCGAGGAATTGTGCAAAAGCGTCGTCGAAAACATTACGTTGCAAAACTGCTCGACAGACTAATGGGCGCGCGAAGGCGAGTTCAGCCGAGCACTGAAGCCATTTACCAGCATGTATGTCATGACACAAGTTCTGCCAGCCGGATCAGCGTTGCATTCATAAGCGCTCAACGTTCAACGAGCAGAGATCTGCAAAAAAAAAAAGTGAAATTACAGTAGCGCACCGTAGCCCCCATTGACTACATAGCACTATGCAGTGAAGGCAGAGTCAATCTATCCACGGTACCTCCATCGAAATTCATCAGAAGTCCTCATATTCGACGATAGGCTAAGATTGTGGATCGCGAATGCATTTACTGTAAATACCGTTGTGCTGCACCGTACATAGTCCAAAGTTACACTTGCTCTGACTGTGACCCAGATCGTTTAGCGCGACGTCGCGCGGACCATTCCTTTGCTCTCGCCCTTCGAGCTTCCTTTACAGCATCTTTGCTGTCGTGGCCATCCTGAGTGTATGCGGCGTCCATAACATCTCTCTGTTCCTCTGCCGGCTTGTCCGCAGACTCCTCAGCATCTGTATCGCTACCCCCGTAGCTAGCGAGCCCTCCAAGGGACATGAGGGTTGTCGGAGGTTGGATCTCTTTCGCTTCCTCTGCCTGACGTTGTCTCACTCTCTCCTTTTCGGTTCTCCAAACTCGAGACCAGCGTCCCCTCAAAAAGGCGAACCTCTTGTCAGTGCCGTAATTGGCTAAAATCCTCATCTCAAGCTGGGCAGGATTCGGAGATGAAATGATGTGAGAGGCCGTCCTGCGAATAAGCTCTCTTTGTGCTTCATCAGGCTGTATGTCACTTATGAGAAAAGGCCGGAAGAAACGTGGAATTGATATATCACCTCCTCATCGCTGCCTTCCCAAGGATCTGGGTCCCTTTCTTCGTCATCAATAGTCTCGAGTGCTCTCAGTCTTTCTTCTCGACCACGGTCAAGTAGCTTGCGCCGTTTCTCGCGGCGATAATCTTCGAATTCATCGGGGGAGAAGAAGAATGTGTCTTCAGAGTCAGAAGGAAGGTCTGACCACCCGCTCGGAGAGATCGGTCTGACTTGTATGCTCTCCAGCGGAAAGCAGGGCGAATGATCCAACAGAAGCCGGACATCAAACCTGTGATACGCATGGTGAGGCCAAGATTGGTGGCAGAAGTAAAAGAGAACACAAGTCACGCCAACTGACAGCGATTGTACCGCGTGTCATGTGCCGGCAACCATCCCACTCCTACCTTTCGGGGTTCCATTGAAAAACACATGTGATCTACATTCCCACTGACACGCTGGCAGCTCATGGACGAACCTACCTATCCACCCACAGCGCCGGCTGGTTTGATTGTTCAGTGTCGACTGTGTCCGCGCCACCCGAACCTTCCGGTGGCCCCCATCGGATGAGACCCGACCTGGAATTGTTACTGGGTGTCATCGTAATAGATGAATCCTGACACTCGAGAAGGCGTGCAGATATTGCGGGTGGTCCGCGGATCATATCAGCTTCGTGGGCTTGTATATAGAGAGAAGAATCTGGGGCAGATGTATCGAAAGCTTCAGCTGATTGGACATGTGACGTGGCAGCTGGGTCTGTGGAGCCATCGTCGCGAATATTGAACTTTCTGTGCTTGCGTTTCTGCATGAACCTGCGTGGGAAGCGGAGTTGGGCTGTGGTCTTCCTCCTACCTTCGCACGGCCAACCCAATGGCCTTGGTCCAGCGTTACAGACGCCTCCCCAACGTTTCTCAATGTTATCTGCGACCGAACATTACTGCATGACCCATTTCTGATTCAGAATGTTAATGTTTCAGTTCGCTTTTGATTTACGTGGGTGAGACCACTATCACCCTTAACAGGGCTCGGAAGGATACAAGGCAGGATGCAGCGATGCCTCAAAAGTAGCATTGTCGCTCACAAGCACTGACAGTGGTCGACCTCTCCATCCGGTCTTATTGACTCGTCGCGGTGCATGACCCTGGATTGCTTATTCCCTATGGCCCGAGTGTTTTTTGAACTTGGCGTCTCTAAAAATTTTACTGGCCGTCTAGATCTTGATTGCGCTAGTGTCTTAGATCACCGAATTCGTCGTTCCTCGATCATGCAACGGTCGACACCAAGGATGCCCATGTGATCTGCCCTGCTTTGTCTTTACACATTTCTTGCCATGCGGACGTGAACTCTCTTCGCGCAGTTCATGAACACCGACAAGCTTTTTAGAGGTTTGTCTGCGCAGCTGACAATTGAGTTATCATCTTATGTCCCTGCTTGCAGGATGTACCCCTGTCTTCGGTGATTTGCTGAATGCCCACCTCGCCAAGCGGACATGAAAAGCAGGCGGTTGTCATGCGCTCTTACCATCTTCGTCTCGAAGCACTTTGTTTACTGCTTTACGCGAACCGACCTCCTTTCGATATATAAACCGTCAGGGTAGGTAGCTATCCTGGTAGCTCACTCGAGATCTCCTCTCGGCGCCATGGTGTCTTTCCGCTCTGGCATAGCTGCGGCCACCACAGTTTTGTCCTTGCTTGGATCAATCCAAGCTATTCCGTTGGCAGACAAGCTCAGCCGCCTCAGTCCTTCTGCTCGTGATGTGTTGAAGAGGTCAACGCCCGCTGCTCCTCGCTTCGTGGTCTACAATGACAGGTGGACCAACCCGTTCCCATCCGCGTCAGAACTTCGGGTAGGCGACACGCCTATGCTATGCTCATTTAGTCGCTGATAAACATGCTGAACAGGGCTTCAACGTCTTGTGAGTGACTGTTGGATAGTGTGTCAGCACTATGCTTAATATCTTTTTAGCGCCCTTACATTCTTGTTGGCTTCTGGTTCTGTCGATCAGGCTCAGAATTGGCAGGAGCTTACTGCTAGTCAGCGTGCTACCTACGTGAAAGAGTACAATGCGGCCGGAATCTCATTGATCGTCTCTGGCTTTGGGTCCACTGAGACGCCCACATCTTCGGGTGTTAACCCCGTGACAGCTGCGAATACTATGGCTGAATGGGTAATCCAAAATGGTGTTAATGGCATTGACGTCGACTACGAGGTACTTTTAGCTCACCTTCAACGATGCAAGCGTCCAATCCAACTAATCGGAATTTGGGCGCATCACAGGATTTTACGGCATTTAATAGCGGTGGAGGCACTGCCGAGTCCTGGCTCATCAGGTACACCAAGCAGCTCCGTACAAGGCTTCCCCAAGGACAGTACATTCTCAGTCA
>JBBPRQ010000451.1:0-26598 GCA_038093095.1 Boletus insuetus | reverse complement strand
TTCATCTTGGGCTTTTTCTTGTCGGATTCCCGCCGTTCGCGCTCAGCCTCTTCTCTAGCTTGTCTCTCCTCCTCTTCCTCTTGTGCTCTGTGGGCTAACTCAATTTCTTCGGCTGCTCTAGCGTCGATTTCTCTTTGAGCATTCCATGCTGCAATCCAGGCATCCCTGTTGGCCTCCCAGGCGATTGTCAGACGCTCGATGACTTGTTGGTCATCTTCCACCCAGTTGCAAACCTTGGCGGATGATGTCGAAGTCTGGACTGGCGAAGTCTGGGACCATTTCGAGGTTGGGGTCGGCCATGACAGGGCGGCTTCAAGTTGGCGCGGGAGTTGCTGATTTGATTTAAGGAATGTGTGGGGTGTCCAACGAGTGAAGAAGCTGGGTTAAGGTATGAAAAACCAGTGCAGAGCTTAGCTCTGAGGAAGAACAGGCCACGAGCGGGAGGAAGTGGCGTGGAGGAAAGAAAGACTGCGCCACTTCCCTTACGTTCGGCCAAAGACTACGATCTGTGACTACGTTTGTGACTCGCTACGTGACAGACCAACACACTTCAATCAATCTAACTTGTTGTCGAGTCAGTCTCAGTCAAGCATGTTACGCAGGGTCATGTGTAAGCATTCTGCTCATTCCAACTCACAGCCAGTCAAACTGCGACAGGCATTGTCCGAGTCCCTTGTCTTCCAAGTGCCACGTACGTTCATGACCACTCTCAAGTTCACTTGAATCCATCCCAAACGACGGACGACCAAACTCAAACGCCACAAGTTATCACTATGTACTATTCCCAGCAGCACAGACTGCGTCGTGACAGCCCCACAAAAAGTTAATTGATGATCTTCCAAGATGATTCACTCCAGTTCGGAAACGACATCCAACTCGCCTACCCCCATCTAGGGTTCCGCACGGGTAACACCGTGGGGCTAAAAGTGAACACCATACCCGCACCCTTGAACACCGTACCCGAGAGGGGTATGGGTATACACCGACCCGTCAATCTGACGGTGTGTTTCAAACACCGTGGTAGAACAAAACACCGCGGGTGCATTTGCATTACAACGTAGTTCAGATACTGACACCTTGAATCACTGTAGACTATGTGTTCCCATTGTCATCCTCTCCTTCTGTCCCCTCACGCTTGCGTTTACGGCTTGTAACAGCAGCAAGTAGGTCGTCCATGAAGAGCAAATCACATCTTCCCCATGCGCCAAGGCAAAGAAAAGCACGGATTGAAGATGGAGAAAGCCGGTTGCGGGTGAAGTGGAGAAGCTGTCGTCCTTGCGAGAAGGCTCGTCGAATAAATAGGTGAGCGCCAAGTTTTCTTCAAAGCTTCTGTGCACGATGTCAACCGAAAGAACAGTGACCCAGCCCGGGAGACAATATACACATACCCAACTCAGTGGCTGGATCTTCTCCATCACTGCTGCCAACGTTGGTGCCCGAACCATCACTGGAGACTGAGCGCGTCAGGTCAATAGTATCTGAGTCAGCAATCTCGGAGTATGGAGGGGAAGAGGAACGAGACTCGGGGCGGACTAAAGCCTTCGTGTCTTTGACAACAGCCTTTGTGATGGGCTTAGCAGCGTCTGAGACGGACGATGAGATAGAATTTGAAGATGCATGAGGATGCAACGAAGCTGATGATTTGGGAGGAACTTTCAGCTTGATGATGGGCATGATGGCAGTGATCACCGACGAGTTTCCACTGCTCTGCTCAGTGTCGCTTTATACCCCCTCCCCAAGTAGTAGTTGCCACTCCATGGAGATAAGCCTCACCAGATACATTGCACCTTGAGTCTGTGGCGCCGTTCAGAATTTTCCTGTTCTCTCTAGGTGTGGGACGACATGAACGGACCACTTTGTGGCGTTGTGTTAACATTATTTGTAGTACCATTTGACAGGCTTCGAGGTCGCATCAAACTGGATCTCGATTGAATCTCCGAGGTTCCAGCGGAGGCCTATCAGCAGTAAAGACAACCCGCGAAACACCTTCAACCCGCGGTGAAAGGGTACGGTATACAGTCGGGTACAACTTCTCCACCCCGTACCCATACCCTCTGTACCCGTTTACCAATAACCGCGGTGTCACCCGCACCCGTGCGATTCCCTACCCCCATCAGCCCATTCTCAACCTAGTCTCGTCTCAGCGAGGCCACCTCTGACGGTCAGTCCCGAGTCTTTCATTCCATCACTGTTATTCGAGTCGTAAACTAACGCCTCCTCTCTCTTGGTGCATCATTACTTGTGGGCGCAACCTACGACTGACGACCACGTTCCCCGCATTCCCACCGATCCGGGTGGTTTCATATTCATATCCGCGGGTACTTATCGCCGCGCGCCATACTTTATCCAATCACAGAAGCACCCGATCTCGGCGTTTCAACACGGTCTTTCGCGAGCTCCAACAATTCCAGATCGGTCCTCGTATCTTTCACACGAAAATTCCGACAATTGCGGTCCATGCAGACCACGATGTCGATGTCGATGTCGACCATGAACGCGACTCAGCGTCGCCGCGCTCAGCGCTCCTGTCTGCACTCCCTACGGACTCGGAAGCAAACGCAGGGTCGACGGTGTGGACGCAGGGGATCAAACTTCTTCTTTCTCGCCGCCTTCAGGTCTCGACACCATAAACATCTTCGACTCGAGTGGTGTCCAATGTCGTGTTCAAGTAGACTGGGAGCGGTTTCGCGCTAGGTCCACGAGCTCTCTCGTTTCTTCTTGATCGCCTTCATTGCACGTTCCATCTACTGGATCCAAAAATTGTCGTTCTCGGAACCTTCCCAGAGGAAGTAGGCGAGAATGGGGCCATTGCATTGGCCCATGACGTTCGGCCAAGCACACTCGGTGGCGTTGTTGAACATCTCAGTGAAAGGCCAAATGTCAATCACGACACGTTTACCGCCGTGGCCTGACATCTCCCTTGCAGCTTTCTGTGGGGGTTGAACGATGGCCACGTCGTTAGACGGACCAACTATCACTTACGGATGCTTGACGCCCAAATTCATCGATAATTTCCTTGGTGTAAATGTCGACCATGACATTTCCCCAACGACCGCTGGACACAATTGCGGTCGTGGTAAGGATCAAGGCAAGTTGCTCTCCGAGATTTGATTCACGATAGGGCGAGCAGCCCACTGGCAAAAGCGTTGATTGAGACTGTTATATGACAATGCCTCGTGGATGGGGTACGATCACAAGGACCCTTTAGGCCGTACCGTAGAATTCTAATTCATCCATGTAAGTTATGCCTCATATTAGATCTGGTCCTTGGTGCAGGAAATGTACAAACCTTTACTCCGTTGCGCCGGTGGACCTAGCCGACGGGTTATTGTAAAATGAGTTCACATTACCCAAAGGCATGTCATATTATCTACATACGCCGGCCGGGACTATTGAACCACAAGGGTGATTCAAGAATGCTGATCGACCACGGACACGTCTTTCCACATCCTTCCAACGGGTCCTGTACACCTCCCAGTTTGGTCCTGTAGTAGCACTAGCACTCCAAACATCCATATAAAAATCGGTGCGAGGCGAGATGCTGGCAAAGAATGTGGCCATGGCAGGCACAGATTCCGCTTCAATAATCGAGTCGAGCACATAGATGGTAAACGGGCGTCGTGGCGTTAACCCAATGCTCTCCTCCGATCGCAGGGATTCGGTGTAGCCTCGTGGATCGATGACGAGCGCAGCACATTTGAGCGACCGACAGGACTCCAGAAGCCGAAGCAGTCCATTTGGCGTGATACCAGCTGGCATGTTCCAGCCCCAATCCATATTTATAGAAAGGTCTTCCAAGCACCGCCATGCCGATGCTAACGTGAGCAGGTCGTCGTCTGTCAGATTTACATTCCATCCGACACTGATGTTGATGAGCCGGAGGTTACCGAACGCTAAGCATGGTTGCAAGTCCTCGAAGCCAAGCAGGGGAGCCTCCGATCGAGTAAAATTGTTTGATGAATGGTATGAAAGCGTCAACTTCAGTCTCTCAACGTTGTGACCAGTACTGGCTGTTCGAAAACTCGGCCAGAATGAGGAGAGCTGCAGCCTAGAAGGACAGTCGCGAATGGATGCAGAAAAACTCTTGGCAACGGGCAGCCGAATCTGGGAGAGTAGCCGTGATATTGGTTTCAGCGACTCGGATCTCAACGTTAAGTCGTGCAGGGTGGGGAAGAAAAGGGGCGAGCCGAAAGGTGGCAATGTAGCACTCGGTGTGAAGGCGAGTTCGGTTAACGCAGGCATGCGGGATAGATGTACAAGTTCATGCACATCCAAGGCAACTTGATGACAAAGCACAGACGTGAGGTTTTGCCAACGGCAGATGTAGTTGGGCTCGATTTTGCTGAATGTGACTACACCGTCAAGGTCATCCACGCAGACACGAATTTTTCTGATATTCAGGGAAAATTTTGGGAATAACTTGAGAGAGCTCTGGAACAAACGTGAATCTTGGAACATGATCTCGAGGGAAATCAGGGATGGGAGAGGGAGGTTCAACAGAGCCACGGTTTCGTCTGTGTAATCACAATACGGCGTGCGGAGATTCGGGAAGAGTGGTCTGGTGGTAGGAGGGTCCAAGAAGGTTACGACAGATTCCCAGTCGAGTCCACAGTAGAAATCCACTATGTATCGGATGCGACGTGTATAACTGAGAAGGGTATCCCACTCGGTCTGCGTAAGCGGTCTACTGAATGAATACAAGTCCTGAGGGAGAAACATGAGAGATGTTCAAAGTGATGAAGACCGGAAACTATCTCGCCTCGTAATGTGATGCTTCTGGAAGACATTGGGCAAGAGGGGATAGGTGAATCAAATGTTCCCAGAGCAGGTTCAACGCTGGCTCTTTGAATGCGCGACATGTCCTAGCCAGGGATGCAAGAGTGGGCTTATCTCTCCATCTCCAAACACCAGACATGTAGTCGCAGTGATCAAAGATATTCAAGAGAATTTCGTTTATCTCCAGTGCGTGATGCATCCTCTTGCAAGTAGTGATGGGTGGCAAGTTGTATGTGTCTATAACCGAAAACGAACCATGCTGTGCAGTTCATGTAGCAACATTTCACACGATAGTACCAGTAGGCTGAACTCTCACAACATTCTATCAGTTTGAAGTATGTCAGACTTGGACGTCGGTAAGAATTCAGTATGGCGCTATCGGATCTCTAATGGTCATTCAAATATCTATGTAAAGGCTGTATTACGAGTCTCTGCCAGCCCAAAAAAAATCCTACCAGGTACTAACTTCCTTACATCGTGGCTTCACTGCAAGCACCACTGCCGGCCTCAATCACCGTTCCCTGTCAGATAAAGAAGAGACAACACGCACACGAAAGCCACAGACCATGTGCGCCTTTCGGATCTTCTCGAGTACCATCTCAATCACGGTGCGGCTCCGCTGTCATTTCATGATAAATTCTTACCCGGCCGTATGGACCCCATAATGGTATATTTCATCGAGCGTTGTCATGTTCTCACGCAGACATGCAATAGCGCCCATACTCGGTATCATGATGTCGATAAATGCACGCATGATTCATTTCCGGTGCGTTTTGCTTATGTATTCATACCCGGTTATCAAGTGCTCCATCACTGCGCAGCAGGGCTGTTGGTGGCGACTACGCCCGCGTTGAGATGTCCTTTATGTTCTGGACGGCCGATCTTGATCATAGACCTCTTTGCAAGAATTACGGATAGGCTCGGTTGAAACACAGGTTTCTCAGCTCTCAAGGTGCCGATACAATAACCCATAAAAGCCCTGGACGTGTTTCTCAGCTTACAAAATGTCACTCTGAATCATCCGCTTCATACGCACTGCCAACGTATACACCTCAGGTCTATTCAACCACCATATGGAACCTCGGTGGTCCCTGACCATGCCAGATCCTTTGCGTGCCGATCCAACGCCTTTTGAGAGACTGACCGGTCGGGCATCTAAAGACATGGTCTTTCGCAGGGAATACCGCAAGGTGGCCATGCGATCAAGAGCGGATGGAAACTGTCGCAACGTGATCCATGGGTAGACACGGTCACCGTGTGATACACCAGTCGAGTGTTATGACGAATACTCCAGATCCGTTTCTTTGCTGCACGGGATACACACACCTCCAGTACCTCTTCCGTATCCAAGTACCACACCAATCTACGTTTTTCTTCTTCTATATGCATGATGTCTATAGTACAAGTGGCATGCACGTTTGTCGAATTTACGTAAACTGATTACACCCTATGCAAGTGAACTCGACACAGCGAGACAACATGGTTACCACCTCGACGGAAATCTAATCCTCCTCATGGTGGGGGGTGACTCTGGGAGCAACAGTACGAAATACTTGGAAAAAATTAGGGGTATAATCTAATAAACGAACGATGCACAGAGGTATCACTGCAAAACAAGGACTGGAGGGAGGAGAAGAGCAATGGCAGCTCTATCGGCCACAAACAACGCACGCCTGCAAGTTTAGAATTGTGAACATGCAACGGTACACGTACGCACGGGGACCAGTAGGAACAAACGAATCTCAGATGGCTCGCGCATCCGAGTATTCTATCCGGTCGATTGTCGTATGCACCGCGATCTCTAAATTCCGCTGTGATGCCTGCCAAGCCAAGCCACCACCAACAAAAGAGAGAATGAGAAACACGCGAAATCGTCCCATCACAGGAGACTCACCTTGTTGAGGACGGCCGGTGTGGAATGTTCCGTCGACGAATCCGTGAAGCCAGATGCGAAACGGGGGTCGCCGGAGAACCCTGATAGTTGGATGGAAACTGGTCTGTCGCGTTTGCGGAGGCGTTTGCGTGCGTTGAGTCTAGGAACCAAGCAGGGTTCATCGTGAATACGTTACCATAATGTACGATAAAAGTAAGACTTACAGGGCGAGGTATGAGTTTGTATAGACTGGTAAACCACGGCGTTTCAGCGTCACTTACCAGGCAAATGAACTCTACGAATGCTCACACTTTGCGAGATTGAAATAGAACGCCATGAAAATGTAGTTTGTTGGCATCACGGCGTACTATGACGTATGATCAGTAACGTCCCGTGTAGAGTAGCACCGCGATCAACGCACTAATATAGTTCCAAGAATGGCATCGACGCTGATGGACATTGCAAGGTAGAAATCAACGTTTGCAGTCGTAGAGCTTAGAGAAACGTCCGCACGATGTGAGTAGGCCTTTGATAATATTGATTAGAACGACCAAGAACGGAAGATGAGGGACGTGATTCACCAGTTGTAATGATGTATGTGATGAGTGTATTGAGTAGTGAATCCGTCCTTGACAACAAAGAGATAAGTATGATAGTGGATACGAGACGAAGTAGTGTTACCTTTGGAAACCCGTTCTCGACTTGAACAGGTAATAACACAGCACGACAGCGAGGTAAAGGTCGCCCGAAAAGGTCGTGACAAAGCTGGCATAGAAGAGGGGCTAAAAGGATTCAGAAAGATGTGATAAGGTACCCAGGACGTGTACTGACTGCAAGGTCATCGAGTTGCATCCAAGACACGAGTTGAAAGCTGGGATACTGTGAGAGAGATTCTGGTGCATTGAAAAAGAGCTAGCACCGACGTTTTCGCTGTGATTACTGCAACACTTTCAATTCGTCTGGGTGAACTCCAAGAAGAAGATGCTTACCCAGGCCAATAACTACATAAGGACGTCACAAGTCAGCACGAGTAAAACAGCCCTCTGCACGATACTCACTCAAATCGCAAGCTGATACGATCCACTAAGGGGACGGGTGAGAACGCGATCCCATGATGAGCCCAACGCTTGGAAGACTCGACTCACGACGATGGACGTCACGATGATGTTTTGGCTGCTCACTGTACACTGTCAGGAATACAACATTGAAGAATGACGAACACTTACACCCCCATACTCGCTTTGAGAACATACTTGACGCTGATTAACGTTAGATGTGTAGAATACGTGGAGTCTACTTACCACCGGACAAGCACATCCGTGAGGATCTACAAGTAGATTGTTTATCAAACAACCCTTCAGTCCACGAAGCACCCGATACTCACAGTGACCGTTTGGTGAATCTCCCGGAAACACTGCCTTAGACAGAGGAGGTGGGTCGATTCAAACAAAGTGACTCACGATCAAAGTCCTACAGGGTGTGAATGGCCACGACTTGGAGGGCAGGGAAGAGATGACGTACCACACAGGTATTACTATGGATTTGGGGTTCATATAGTTGGACACGAGATAATGATAGGCTATGTGACTGGTCAAGCACGCGTCAAAAGTATCCAAAATCCTACGACAGTGCATCAGCAAACTGAAAAACAGGTCCACACGTACATGGTCTCACCATAGCACCACTACCTATCACCAACGAGAAATTAGGAAAAGACATTCCAATGTCAAGTGAGAGACTCACGACCAGCTTCAAGAACAGCGAATCATCGGGGTATCGGTGATAGTAGATGTAGGTCTGAACACTCGTGACACCCCAGAAACTGAATGAACGGTCTGGTAAGATGAGTGCGCAATTGCCAAGTCCCGAAAGAAAAACTCACGCTGCGGCAACAAGACTACCGATGAGGAGCGCCCCTAGCGTGTTATCCACACTAAAAGGGAGAACTGGTGGACCTGAAGTAGACATGCGTGAACCAGTGGGTCAAGGAACGACGTCGGATGGGCCAGCGCGATGGGCTGACAGGAAATCCGCCGACGCTTGGAAGAGAATGTGTTATGTATGGTTTACCATACAGATAGTACCATGCCAGTGGGTCCACGACTTCAGGGCTCCGTGTTCTCTTTACATACTCACCCGAATAAATGGTGATACACAGCGTAGTGTCGATGCCGTACAAAAGAGCAGTCGCCGTTCTGATTAAACACTGGCCTGTAAAATTTTGCCATTCCGTTGCCGCTAGTTGCTGGAGATGGGCCTTGGGCCCTGCGAGGGGGAGAATGCACTCCTTGGTAACATGAAGTTAGATTGCCCCGGCGCCGACCGCACAAGCGTCATTATAATTAAGTATCGGATCTTGAGCGAAACTATATGGAGGTTGGAGCTGTGCCTTATGTCTCCCTAATTGGATCCCCAACTGGAACGAGCAACTTCAAGTTGTCCAAGGTTACCCGGGCTCATTCCTTTTGGCACTGCATTAAATGTTCCACGTCGAACTCTACATATCATACTATGACAACAATGCTCGTGCGGACAGTCTTCACTTCGGCGGCCTCCGATATAATGCAACTTGCGCAATTCTCGGCATTTGCTGATTCAAACCTGTGACATGTTGTTTATAGTAAGAACCCTTTTTTTTGTGTGTGCATGAGGTACCAGGGACTCAGCCATCGTCGTCACGATTGCACGGTGGTAATGCTTGGCCTTGGAACATACATGATGGTCGTCGCGACGCAATTGCCTAGGCGAAAAAAGCTGAGAGGCAGGCAACTGACACCTTCGTTGCCTAGTTCTTCATCCTCGTCCACATACCGGCATCCGCGAAACAAAGATACAGTAGGACATGACATGCCGGGATTCCCAAAAGATTTGAGCGCGTACTCCACACCCAACTTGCTTCTGTATTGAATCGACCCTGCGTCAGTATTACAGTGAAAAAAAACGGATCGTTGGACCTTCTTGATGACATAAACTCAGGTGTTCCGCCGGGTTCAAACCGCCGGGACCCCCAAAGTCTTTGACGTTGGCACTTGCCATTTAACCAGAATCGATGACGCGGCACGGCGTGTACTTGACAAGTGCGCTGCCACCAACATAGCTTCAAAAGGTTGAGACAGATTTCGATCTTTGACCCTGATCCTTTTTTTTTGTATACAAGGAACAGAACAGACGAAGCGAGGATCAAAATGATGGAGAAGGCGCAAACCGAGCTCGATAGCCTTCAAGATCAAATGGAAGAGGTGCCAGTTCGATCAATGATCAAACGTTATTTGGGATATGATTTGCTCCACTTCACACAGGTTCGGTACCCGTCGCTTCAAGCCTTGCAGGGCCCCATCGGTCCAAGTTGCACATATTCACATTCGAGAAGACTGACCTGGAGTATATACATGGGGTCCAGGGAAAGAGCGGTAACGTCAAGCAGGGTGTGAACGCAGACGTCCCAAAATATTACTTGCTAGAGTCCCGTAGTAAGGCCTGTCCGAAATTCTGAGGATACGGATACCTCCAAAGTCATCGGATGAACAGGGAATGGACCCACAGGACGACCAACCTATTCGTTGGCTGGGGAGGCGATATTCAAAGCAAATTGTCACGGTGCTTGTGAACTTGTCAAGTGTTGTTTCGTGGCTGCGTCGTGGACGGGTTCAGATGCTCTTGCCATGACCGCGCGTCCTGCCAGCCCACTTCTGTGTCCTTGAAAACCCCCGCAACGATGCACGCACCATGAATCAAGACGCCAAATCTACATCCACCACGATCGCACCCCTCCGCTCGCCGCCCTCCTCCCCTCCCAGTCCATGATCATCCCCCACACTCGCCGCATTCACAAGCACCGTTTCCCGTCCCCACACCCGTCTCGCCCGTCGTCCCCACCACCACGCCGACAACTTGGCTGTCACAGCCCGCCACACCAATGTCACAAACTGCGCCCACCGCGCGCTCAACCCGACGTTGGCGTGTGTGTCCGCGTACGCACAGACGGCCTCGAACGCGGGTTGGACGTCGTCCCAGCGGACGCGCTCGACGCCGCGCGCGGCGTGGATATGCCCAAAGACGTGTAGTCGTGGACGGACGCGCCAGAGTGTCGACAGAAGCGCAGCGCACCCTGCGCCGTGGTCGAGATGGCCCAGGGGCGGGCCATGCGTCACGAGTACGTCGGTCTGGGGTGGCACCGCGGACCAGAGCGCCACAGCTGTGTGGTGGTCCATGTCGGTTATAGTATGCACCGCATTGGATAGATGAGGATGAGAGGAGGGGGGGGAGCGCGGGTATTGAAAGGCCCACGTGCCGTATTGGGGGGTGTAGGGGTTCCCGTAGATACGCAGCGTGTGGTGGCGCACGGTCACTTGGACGACGTCATTTTCAAGGTAGACCAGCGCAGGGTATGCCTGGCGAATGTATGCGCATGTTTCGGGCTCTGCGAGCACGCCGTCGTGGTTGCCCCCGATGAAGATCTTGACGGGGTGGGGTTGGACGCTCAGCCACGCGAGGGCGTCGCAGAGCTCGGGGAGGGTACCCGACTGAGTGAGGTCGCCGGCGTGGAGGAGAATGTCGCCTTCAGGGAGGGGTGGTTGTGCGCTGTGGGTGTTGTGGGTGTCGGCGATGCAGACGACGCGGATGTCGGTGGGAGACGGTTGGTCGTGTGGAACTGGCACAGGGGACTGTGTCCATGCATAGACACGGCGTGCGAGGAAGAGCAACGGCGACGCTCTCAGGTCGTCCAGGACAGCTGTTGATCTGCGATGTAAGAGTGAGTCCATTGACCGTGACCGTGACTGATTAGATCATTCCCAAGTTCTACCTAGTACACTCAAGATACGTCCAAATCTTCTATTAGCGTCCGTAGTCCTCCAAAGAATCAAGCTTCTGTTCTGCCTTTGTGTTCGCTCGTACAACCACAGACAATCGATATCCATAGCTCGACGTACAAGACGCACAAGACCGCAATGTCGAGTCCTGCGAACGTGTCAGCACGGCATCGGCGTCGTCAAGCGGCGAGCGTCCTACCGTATTGAGATCCACGGAAACTGAGATATCCCCAAGACGCAGCTTGCACCTCCCGACCCACAAGGATATCCAGATCGATAATCACGCAAACGATGAAGGTTTAGTTGTGGACTGTCAACGACAAGAATGCCTTGATCGAGCAATCCAGAATGTAAATCGACAGTTCCTAGTGCATAGAAGAGGGCGACAATTTCATCGTGGTTTGCGTCGGGTATACGATCCTCTCTAGAAAAGTACTATGGAAGACTGTTAAGCGAGGTATGAAGGATTTAGGAGAAGCACCGTACCAAAGACGTCCATCGAGAACAGAGTCATGTGTTGGCCCTCACGTGTGGACTGCCATCCATAAATGAATGTTCGCTTGCGTCCGCCCTGAGATCTAGCCAAGCAGGTGAATAGAACGGCCATATGTCCAACAGAAGGAAGAGCTACCTGTGAATTGTCCCTCGCAGGTTTACTCGGTTTTAATGAATTTTCCTTTAGCCAGTTCTTGACCTCTCGGACATTAGGGGGAGTGCTCGCACCACATGATACAGAAAGTCGCGTGCCTTTTGGCGCAGAAGAGATATGATTCTCGCTTGCTTGCCATTCCCCGAGAGCGTCCAGTCCACGGCCTTTGAGGTGATAGACAAGCCCAGCATACTCTCTCGGACCATCTGGAACGTCAACTTTCTTGGAATAAAATGGATCGTGGTATATCCGCCGTGGCAACCCGAATTGCTCGAGGGTGCTCACGAGTTCTGATGCAGAGGGTGGAGGAGGGGCGTATGCAAAGATCCTACCATTTATTGGTCGTACTGAGGATTGAGATGCAGATTGGGAGTTGTACGACGCCCTGGGCTGGGAAGACAGCGCTGGCGAGGAGTCAAGTTGTGGGGTGATGTCGATTGAGTCTTGTTCAAAGATCCTGGGAATGTTGTCAACGAATGATCCCTTGGTATAGAACATGGCGTACGGTAGAAAATCTGGTTCTTCTTCGTTGGCCAAACCTGGATGGTTCGGGGTTTTATCGGTAAGCAGTAGATCTGGGCTTCACGGTGACATGTGTTACTAGTCATTACTGATCTGACCATGTGTCACTGACCTGTGATCACGCATGAGAGTAGACGTAACATTGTTCACTGACATCATATGCGATGGTTGCTGAGGAATCGAGGTCCTGCAAAATATGTGAGAGAACCGTTAATCGCAAAGTAGCGTACTCACTTTGGTGTTGTGAAAACATCATGAACAGATATTTGCTGATCTGCATGTTTTCGTAGTCTGATTAAACCAATGAGATTAGGATAAGTGTAATGGGATTCAGTCTCACTTGGTGGGTGTAGCTGTATCATCGACGTTCACAGAGTGACTCCGTGATCGTTTCTGTCTGTGACATAGAGTGAACACATATTTCATAAATAGAGACGTGCGATACCTTGCCTCTACAAGCCGATTCCAAGTAATCGTGAAAGGGTTCTTGGCAAGGGATGGGTCTTCCTTCCCTTCCAGCGGATTAGGTGTCCTGCGATTGCTTGAGTGTCACGAAAAAGTCCCCGTCGGTAGACTCACCTTGTCTTTGCGCTTACATCTGCACGTTTCTCATCCACTTGGTGATCTGGCTGGTGTGCGCCGTCTTCTTCAAGGGCATCTTCTGCACCAACCCTCCCATCGTCAGCCAATTTTTGCCAATCGGATTCTGCCATCTGATCGATATTCTGGCTTGACAAGATTTTCTCGTCGACATCCACACCGATGTTCTCTGGAGAACCGTTGCCCATCCACGACTCGCCCTGGCTGATCAATGAAAAGGGATTCTCCACCTCCTCAGCTTCAGCCCGTGGTGGTGCGACATGCAAGTCCTTGGATTCAATCCACCCAGGCTTCCAAGTGCGCCACTCTGGTTCCTTTCGCGTTGTATTTTGGCACAGAGTTCTTCCCACCATCACGCCTCAGCGGCCCAGTCCCCGCCTTTACCTCTTGAAGATTTGCTCAAGTCGATCGGTACGGGAGGGGATGGAGACAAGCCTCTGGCAACTCGGCGGTGGCGTTCGTCTTCCCAAAGTTCACGGACCTCAAGACGACGGGGTCGGATGGCATCTGCGGCGCTGGAATGGTCAAATTGTGATGTACGCAACGTGCAGCAAGTCGGTGTCGGTTGAGTATCTGGTGGGCAGCCACGTCTACCTCAAGTGGCATACGGGACTGTCGGACGTAGGGAGACATCTTGAACGCAGTGGGTGCATCGAAGGCCAGATCGTCTTCCTCAGCACCGCGTTTCCAGACTTGGCGGAGATTGATCCAGCCACAGCCGTATAAACCAAAATCGCACAAGAATTGGAGGTAATAGCTCAAGTGACTTTTGTAGACACGAAATTTGGAGTGCATGACTGTGCCAGATTGCAATATGGTCGCTGCTCGGTTGACAACAGCGGGATCTGCGACGAGGACCTTGAGGAAGGGCGTGTAGGATGAATGGAATCCATAAAAGTGCACGCCTTTGACGAGGATGATGGCACGGATAAAGTGGGAGTTGGGGGAGGTGGGGTTGCGCTTGAGGAAGAGTGCAATAGCGTGATTGAGGGATAGGGACAGCTGTGCAATGTAATGGTTGGCTTGAGTCGACCGTTAAAGGCGGACGATCGGACATAGCGTCGTCTGGGGACACATTTCCAGGAGAGTCGACAAAGAAATACGGATAGACTTGGTGGACATGTACACAAGCCTTGGCCCCAGTTGAGGCGGCGCGGATGACAGGTACGCGAGGCAGCGATGCATTGTGGTGGTGGCGGAGTGCTGGGTTTGAAAACAGGTTTCATCCACAACTAGTCGGATGTCTCACAAACATCTTGCGCACAGATCTCACTCGGGATGACCACCGCGTGCGTTAAAGTCAGCATCTCCGTCTACCCTTTCATCGGAAGAGGGGCAGAAGTGGGAGTACAAGGGCTGCATTTCGTGTAAAGTCGTTGGGACAGGCGCACTCGCCTTGACGGGTTTGTTCGCGTTACGTATGGCGCGTCCACAAGCGCCAGGAAGCGTCTTTGGAAAGACGATGATGGCAGGCATTGGGGTTGGTGAGTCGGCTTTGCAGTCCCGCTGTATTCTCCCCCGTGGCAATCCCATGCTTTTGAATCTTGTCATGCTGTATAAGCTCTGTGTGCTGATACGCATACGCCCTGCTCATCAATAGGATTTTTGGCTGGTAGTGTGTAAGATGGAGCATGACCCCTACAGAAATGCTAGGGACGTTTACCGACCAGTTCCGTCACACGACAACCTTGACCTCATCGGGTTTGCGACATCCCGCGTAGTTACATGCTTTCCGTCTGGAATAATATCAAACGCGTTCCCCTCATCAGCTTGGATTTTGTTCATGTGAGAGTCTTCACGATGCCCGAAGCGATGTTACTGTCACTTTCCACTTCCGTTTGGTTCGGCTTACCATGACACGCGTGGACATTAACATCCGTAAGGGTCTCTTTGGTTCGATCCTCGCACATGTTGACGTTACCATCCACCACGCTTGGAATCAGGGGCTTTCCGGTGGACAGCATTATAGGCACCGAACCGGACCCAATTGTCTCAGAAGAAGCAGTTGGCCGATCCGTAACTCAAACTTGGACTCCCCCCCTCCCCATCCATCGAAGTATCGATGCTGATTATCACAAAAACATAGTCCAGTTGGAACGAAGACGAATGGGCGATTTTCAACCTGAGCCACTCGTTTCACAACACTGCCCAACTGGGTAAGTCTGGAAACATCTCCAGACGCAATCAACCAAATTCGTGCCGTGGTCACTAACCGAGTGGCTCACCCCCTGACGCTTGGACCGCCCGACGTGATTGCTTTCTGCAAGATAACCTTACAGGGTAATTTCCCTTGTGGCTATGAAAAGTTGCTCCGACGCAATCACACTGTTCAATGGTCACGGGTGTGGACCTCTCAACGGCTCAACGGTATAAATTACCACGTGGAGGGTCCGCTTTGGTTTATCTCCAACGTCGTTCTCACATTCTCACCAGACACGCGGTTCATCTTCTCCCCTTCTATCACTACTCCCTCACCGCGCCTCTCTTCTCCTGCCCTTTCCTCAATTCATTAGACTAAATCTCATGGCACCACATCGCATTCGTGCCCCTGTACGTCCCTAATTAATACTTCGCGAATGCGTCACTCATCCGTCTCATCCAGGATCCCGTAGAGTGCCCAGAATGTGGCAAGACCATCAACCGCAAGGCTGACCTGGCTCGCCATATTGAAACACACAGTACTGACAAGAAGCGGTACGTGCACCCTCCAAGTATTTTGTTTTGCGACGCGACGCTGACGGGGTCACCAGCAAGTATCCTTGCCCAGTGGAAGGGTGCGAGCACAGCGCAACCCAGAAGTCAAATCTCAAAACACACATGAATAGGCAGTGAGTATTGGATGGAAGAAGTATTACGTGCCTCGCTGACGCGCTTGCTAGTTCTGGGAAGCGTCCTCACAAATGTCCTGAAGAAAATTGTCCTTTTGACACCCCAGACCCTGGCTCTCTCACTCGGCACCGGATCGACCTGCATGCCTATGTGCCGCTGACAAGAACGAGGTCTTCTGACGATCAAGAGTCGGAAGGTGTTTCCGAGCCACGGCGCCGGCGGCGCCGAAGGAGGAATACATCACACTCTACTCCTCAGTCGGCACCGTCGCCATCGAACTCGTCATCTTCGTCGCCTGTATCGCTCACAGACGAGCAAGCACAACTGGGCAGCAATATCGCCTCTGACGCATACGGTGCTCAGTCAAGCAGCGGCTCCGTGTCGTCATGGGACACACCCTCTCCTGCATCTCTTTCGCCCGCCAGCGACCTTGTAGAAGGCAACCAACTTGCCTCTGCGTCTCCTTATTCCACTGAGGCCATCATCGACAATTTTGCACGGGGGGGTGCACAGTTACCATGGGACATACCCTCTCGTCTATCTCTTTCGCCCAACTTCTATCAGGACAGCCAGACCACCCACAGCAGCAATGTCACGCACTTCGCACAGGTCGCCCCCCAATCCCAGTCACCTAGCGGCTCGTCGTCATCATGGGACCCATCTCTTCCATCTCTTTTGCTCGCCGGCGAACAGATACCGGTCGGTAGCGAGATCGCCGCCGTGACATACCACCATAACATGACCACCAGGTCCGCACAGGTCGGCCACTCACACTTCGCGTCGACAGCATCGCAGGCACCGATGACACAGCGCCCCGTGCTATACCCCTACGCCCCACTGTTCCCCACCATCGACGGGTCAGCCACGGAAGAGGCATTGAACGAGTACCTTGCGGAGTGTGACGGATCGTACGCTGGTACCGCATCTGTCTCTATGCCCACGACTTCGTACGGTGCTGGAAATCCAGTCGTATCCGCACCCACGACCCTCCCCTCGTATTCGGTCCGCAGTATAGGGATGCTCACTCCCGCAGCCATTCCTCGGTACGGGAACCAATACAATGTTGGGAATATGCCACCTCCTGCGGCTACGTCTTCCACCTCGCGCGGGGCCCAATACCCTACCAACCACATCTCACACGGATTTTATGGCCACACTGTTGGGAATATGCCCTCTCCTGTGTCTACGTCGTCCACCTCGTACGTGGACCAATACCCTAACAACCACATCGCGTACGGATCTTATGGTCACACTGTTGGGAATATGCCCCTCTTCCGTCTACGTCTTCCGCCTCATACGGGGTCCAATACCCTGCCTCATACGGAAATTATGGCCACATTGTCGACGCAATGTCATTTGGCGCCCAAATCCCCCACCAGCAGACCAATGGATCGTTGGCTAACTCGAACATGAACGGTTATACCCAAGCCGGCTACCACCCACAAGCTGGCGGCCAAGGCTACTCGTACACCACACATGCGGGGACGAGCGACTTCAGGCGGAATAGGTTCCATCCGTACTAGCCTGCCGTCCCCGTTGACTAATCTCCCCATTTTATCACATTGAACTAAAGTTAACTGGAAGGCATTTATTTGTATCAATACCTCTCTCGCACGTACGCATAACGCACGCTATCAGGTTTGTATCGAACATCGGACACTTGTATTTTTTTCCTTAACTATCTCGGAACCTTTCATGTAATGCTATCGTGGCTTTTATCGTAGTACTTCCATCAATATCTATCTAACTTGTTGTCGAGTCAGTCAAGCGTACCTGCGGGTCACGTGTGAGCGTTCAAAGTGCGACAACCTAGTCATCCAACTACACAACCAGTCAAACTGCGACAAACATTGTCCGAGTCCGCAATCCCTTGCATCTCTTCCAAGTGCCACGTATGTTCACGACCATTCTTGAGTTCACATCTGACATATTCACTAGAATCCATCCCAAACGACGGGCGACGACCAAACTCAAACGCCACAAGTCATCACTACTATTACCGCTCTAGCGGCCCCAGTGGCACAGACTGACGTCGTGACAGCCCTACATAAAGTCATTGATGATCTTCCAAGATGATCCATTCCAGTTCGGAAACGACGTCCAACTCGCCTACCCCCATCAGCCCATTCTCAACCTACTCTCGTCTCAGCGAGGCTACTTCTGACGGTCAGTTCTTTCTTTCATTCCCATTTTCCATTCCTGTGATTCGAGTCGTACACTAATGCCTCCTCTCTCTTGGTGTATCCTCACTTGTGGGCACAACCTACGACTTGACGACCACGTTCCCCGCATTCCCACCGATCTGGGTTGTTTCCTATTCATATCCGCGGGTCCTTATCGCCGCGCCATACTTTATCCATATCCAATCACAGAAGCACCCGACCTCGGCGCTTTCAACACGGTCTTTCGCGAGCTCCAACAATTCCAGATCGGTCCTCCTCGTATCCTTCACACGACGCTTCCGATGATCACGGTCCATGCAGACCACGATGTCGATGTTGACTATGATCATGAACGTGATTCAGCGTCGCCGCGCTCAGCGCTCCTGTCTGCACTCCCTACAGACTCGGAAGCAAACGCAGGGTCGACGGTGTGGACGCAGGGGATCATTGCGTCGTATTTCGATCCGTCGGTGACGAGCGTGCAGACGAGGAGTGCAGTCGACGATCGGTCGCGTGCGGCGGACAGTACGACGGACGACGACGATACGCGCGTACGTCGTCTAGTAGGACGTCTGTGCGTGCGCCCGGCCTCTACCTCTGCCCTGGGCTCGGGTGAGGGCGGGGATGGCGAGGATTCAGATTCAGAGGAGGACGCCGATTCGGAGACGGAGGGCGAGGGGGATGCGTTGGCGTGTACGACTGTCGTGGGGTCCGTCGCGTCTGATGCGGGCGGTGTGGTCGTGGACGACTCTGAACATCCTACCTTGGGCACGATCGACAGCGTGATGGAGTTTTTGATGTCTGAGCGGGACAGAGTTCAGGCGGGCCGGTTGGTGGAGAGACGGATAACCCAACATTACAGTTCGACGTCGGACGGTGGGGTGAGGCGGAGTCAGGAGGCGGAGGCGAGGCGGGCGAAGAAGCGGCGGAAGAAGAAACCGATCAAGACGATTCAGATATTGAAGCGCGTAGTACCGGACGCGATGGAGACGGTGTCAGAGACGACGGTCAACGTGGAAGATGCGAGCGGCGATGCAGATAGGGATGATGCAGATAGGGATGCTGCAGAGGCCGAGGGTGATTCGTCCTCGTCGCACGGGCACGGGCACCACCATTACAAGTCGACGCCGTCGACGCCGCCTCGGACGAATCGGGTGCTTGTGAAACGGGACGTATCATTGAAACATAGCAAGTCGACGCCCACGCTCAAGGTCAAGACGATACCCCCTGATCCACAGATCTTGAAGCTACGATGTCTCGCGCATAAATTGCGACTCAGGTTCCCGGAGAACTACGAGCGCATCACTGTGTTGCTCACGCAAGACTTTAGCGGCGGAGAATCTGATTTCTCTGATCCTAGAGGGCCAGCGCCACGTGGCAGGGATACATTGATACACGTTTTCATAGACCAGTTGCGTCATTCCTTTCTTGTGTTGGGCAAGTTCTGACTGTGATTCGTTTGTACAGCTCAAACATTCTCATTGGACTTCTTACACATCACAAGAGACACCGTTCTGCGTCGCGCCGTCCGAAACGTCTTTCACATGCGGCGCTTGCGCTACTTCTTGAACGAGGTCGACCGATTACAAGACGATGCTTAGTGACTTCGTCACCATTATACCAATCGATGGATCCGGCCATTCAACTGGGTTATGATGTACGGGTATACGCGCGTGTACCTGATAATGGGGACGGACCAGGCAGGCGCCAAGCCCACCCACCTGACGCTTCTGCCTCGCGTAGTGCCAACCGGGGTAAATCTGATTCACAGTCTGCGTCGACGTCTCTCCCGTCGTCTTCCAAGACGCACGCACGGGGACACTCGACTGGGAACATATCGACAGACTCGGATCACGCGACTGGGAATGGCAGTAGAAGTGGGAGCGTCGCACGTGCGGTCGCTGGACCTTTAGAGAAGACGACGCGGATACGTTATAGAGAACAAGGTGTAGACGAACTGCTGCAACTGAAACTCCACCAAGCGATCGCAGCGACCGACCCACCACCCCCGAACGCCACGATCGTCCTCGCGACTGGGGACGGCAACGTCGGACAATTCAACGAAGAGGGGTTTTTGGGTCCGGTACGGCTGGCGTTGCAACGTGGCTGGAAGATCGAGTTGTACGCATGGGAAGAAGGGTTGAGTCGTGCGTGGAAGAGGACGTTTTCGGATGGGCCGTGGAAGGAGCGGTTCCGAATTATCAAGATGGAGGATTTTGCAGATGATTTGTTGGAGGTGGATCCTGCGGAGGGGAGATAGGTGTGCCATGTGCTGTTTTTTTTTTCTTATCATATACTTTGGATGTGCTTTTCGTGCTTTGTCTGGGCGTTTTCTGGGTTGTGGCTTGCGTTTGTTTTGCATTGGTGTTACTTTTTGCACTCACATTGCACTTTTGTATCTGCTACATATCCTTGTCGCGTACTCTCCATCTATGTAAGTGTAATCATGTAATTTTTAGATAACATTTGGTATGGGGGTGCATCTGATCTATGCAAATACGGAGGTATGTGATGATGTGGACCTGACCGTTTATAGTTTAGAACAGGAAATATCACACCGGAGACGCTTTTTACCGAGACACGAGGCCAATCTCTGGATCTCGTGGGTGTTGTGTTTGACACATGCATTATATGTCCATAAG
This sequence comes from Boletus insuetus, assembly GCA_038093095.1. Taxonomy (NCBI): domain Eukaryota; kingdom Fungi; phylum Basidiomycota; class Agaricomycetes; order Boletales; family Boletaceae; genus Boletus; species Boletus insuetus. The sequence goes on along the minus strand of JBBPRQ010000451.1, from coordinate 5,734 downwards.
GAATGGTCTGGGTTCTGCAATGGTTCAAGATCCACACCGCTGTGCAACACGTTGCGAGTCGCGACGACAGCGCGTTTGAATCTCGGTTTCAGATCCGGCGGTGGAGTGAGCCTGAGTCTGTCCCCAAACAGAAGACGAGCAGCTGGGGTCGTTATGAACTGGTTGAACGTTGTTCGAGTACTGACGACCTCCGCGGGTTGTCCGCGGACGTATGTCACTTGAGGCATTATGGCCCTCCAAATCAGGTTTGACAGGTGGCTGTGCTATCGTGGATGTTTCAAGTCATCCACCAGCTAACCGTCCTCTTCAGGAAACAGCAATTGCAACGTCGCATGTCACGACGCCAATCTATCGGACCGTTGACAAGCCCGTTCGTGATCGAGAAAGAGACCACAAAAAAAGAGTCAAATTCGAACTCGGAGTGGAGGGGGTGACGACTTCTTTTATCAGTGTACGTTGCTATGCCAGCGCTTTTCCGATCAAGCACCGTTCAAAGGCGAATTCATCCGATCGCGCGCGCAAGTACACGATACCTCCGCGGGGACAAGTGATAGTGTGGATGCGTTGTCGGTCCGTATCACGTTCGCATTTCACAATGGAAAGGGTCGGACGACGCGGCACCGATCACCGCACACCCAAAGGAAGGTACACACGTATGGCAAAGGCAGCAACTCGTGTTCTTCCGCGATGCTCGGCGCCGTATCGCGTTTTTTTTTTTTTACGTATAGTCCTGTCGACGTAACTCTGTGGCGGCGAGCGATGCCTATCTCTAGGTCGCGGGGATACTTTGTTGTCAGATGGCAAAAGGCGTTGAGGAGGCGACGACGATCTACTCGAGTCAAGATCGGCAGCTGTCACCGAGGGGCAACTTGCGATGAACACAGATCCGTGAAGCACGCTGTGACAGGTGCTTATCTTGTTGCCCCTAGGTAGAAAGAAACTCTCATTCATTCGAGTCTCTGCTCACGCTATGTCGTGTTTAAAATAAAAAAAGAGTCGTATCAAACACAGTCACGTGTTGGTGCGTCAAACGGACAGAGGTGCAGCGTCAGACGGCGGCCGAGATGATTGAAAAGCGCCTCCAGGGTGGAAATGGCGAAGATGGGATATCCCGGCCCCCGTCCCGTTTTTTTCTCTGAATCTTCCTTCTTCGCTCCATCTCCCCCAGATTTTTTTCTCCCCCTGCCGCCACCTCGCGGCGTACTACTCGGATGGCGGTCGTGACCATGTTCCCCGCGGTGCTTCTCCTCGCCGCCGTTACCCTCTGCTACGCTCTCTACCGTCAGTGCACTAGACAGAAGCCAGCAGCCCCGCTCCCCCCTGGCCCGAAGCCCCTCCCCATTCTGGGAAACGTCGCTAATCTCACCAGCACAAAGGAGCCCTGGTTACTGGCAGAACGATGGGCCAAGCGTTATGGTGCGTCGCTTTCCCCCGCATCGCTGATCTTTTAAAAAAAAATATCAAACACAGGTCCTATCACCTACCTCCATGTCGTTGGTCAGGGACTCGTCTTTTTGAACACCCCTGAAGTGGCGCTCGATCTGTTGGATAAACGCGGTGCGATTTACTCTGACAAGCCTCATCTCGTCATGGTAGGGGAACTGTACGTCTGTCCCGCCTTTCTCGTCCACAAATCTCATCTCGCCCGATCAGGTGCGGATGCGAGAACATGGTGGCTTTTACTCCATATGGCGATCAGTCGCGCCGTCAGCGGAGGCTGATGCAAGCTGCGCTCGGGTCGTCCAGCATCAAACACTACCAACCGTTACTCCAACTCGAAACGAAGCCGTTTCTCAGAGGCCTTCTCGAAGATCCATTCAAGTTCCAGGATCACCTCCGCCGGTGGGTCTTGTCTCGTTCTCTTTTTTTTTCCCCTCGACATTTGTGTTTTTCCTTTGATTCCTTTGTGATCGGGTGCGTCTGACTATATGATCACGTGGTTAGGTACGCTGGCGGATTGACCTTATTGGTCGTGTACGGACACCATGTCAAGTCGACGGACGACGTTTTTCTAAAGCTTGCCGACGAATGTGTCAATTTACTGGCTAATCGTATCGCGGCGGGCGGTGGCATATGGCCTGTCGACGTCTTTCCTGCCCGTACGTCCTCGCTGACTGATTGGAGCTCTTGACGCATGTCACGTCTAGTGAAACATTTGCCCGACTGGTTTCCTGGTGCGGGGTTCAAGCGGAATGCGGCGATTTGGAAGAAGAAGATGCAAGTGTTTGTCGATGAGCCATACGCGTTCGTCTTGAATGAAAGAGTAATATCGCCCTTTTTTTAAAGCCTGTCTTGCACGTTGCTGACGCGGGGTTCTCTTTCGATAGCGCAAAGGCACCGCCAAGGCATCCTTTGTCTCTACGGTGTTGGACGAAATGGATGGGAAAGAAAAGGGACTTGACACGCAACAAGACTTTGATTTGAGATGGACGGCAAACTCGATGTATGGTGGTAGGTACGGCGCACGTCCTTGGCAGCCCTTGTTCTTACTGACGACGCGTGCAAGCTAGTATCGACACGGTAAGTAAACCCACATCGACCGCTTTGTGGAAATACGACGACGAGCGTACCTTGTTGACAGACCATCACGACCATTTCCCATTTCATCCTCGCCATGGTGAAGCATCCCTTGGTGCTCAAACGAGCACAGGCAGAGATCGATGCGGTAGTTGGGCAGAATCGGTTGCCGGTGTTTGAAGATCGCTCGTCGTTGCCGTATTGCAATGCAGTCTTTACAGAGTCGCTGAGGTGGGGTGTGCCTGTACCTCTGGGTAGGTTTCAGTGTATGGCGAGTGGCGTGTCGACTTGAAGCCCATGTTCGTTCTAGGTCTTCCACACAGGTTGACGGAGGACGACATTTACGACGGCGTCTTCATACCCAAGGGATCGCTCGTACGTCCACTTGCTCTCTTTGATTATGCGTGTCGTTCATCTGAATCCATCCTAGGTGTTTGCGAACATCTGGTGCGTTTGACTAGGATGTATGCGTGCTAGCGAGCACGCAGGTTGATCGGGACGTATGACAGGAACATTCTCCGGGACGAAACTCTCTTTCCAAACGCCCACGCGTTCAATCCTGATCGATTCCTTGTACCAGCACCAGACGAGGAAACAGAACGACGCCGCGATCCACGGTCGTACGTGTTTGGCTTTGGCAGACGGTAAGCGTGTCCGCTGTTGCTCGACGACCTCGCCCGATGCACGTTGACGCTGACGCACGCGTCACGGCAGCCGATGTCCTGGAATGCACCTCGTCGAGTCATCGGCGTGGCTGCTCATGGTGTCCATGATTGCCACGCTGGATATCGGAAAGGCACTGGACGAGTATGGGATGGAGATCGAACCAGAGGTGGTGTTCGACAATGCTATTTTTCGGTACGTCACGGTGTTGTCGTGACCCTGATGTGTGTCGACGCTGACATGGCGATGACGCAGGATACCGAGACCGTTCAAGTTGGCGGTGAGACCGCGGTCCGAGGCAGTGTTGCGATTATTGTCCGAGGAGTCCATGTATGTGTAACGGGTGTCGTGGTCGGTTGGTGCGTCCCTAGGCGTGTTCAGGTCGATGCGTCACGCGTCGTACGTGCCCCCGAGTCGTTTATGCTCGAGTTGACGTACGTCGACTAGGTCTCCATCATGACGTGTGTTTCCTGCGCGCGTGCCTGTGGGGACGTCTTTCGTATGAGAGGGACGTCCCCAAGTGTCACGTCCTTGTACTTTTTAAAATTTTTGTTATTGTTGTGGTTGTGGTTGTAGTCGTCGAGCATATGTATGATGATCATGATGAATGAAACTCAAGTTCTTGTGGTACGACGGTTTTTTTGATGAATGGACGTTTGTCCCATGTGTCTTGGTGTTCCTGCTGGCCTAAACGCGTGTGGATGCATAGAGTGGTGGGTGAGATGGTGCACCATCAGTCACTCTGACTGTTTCGGCCCCGCTTAGAGCCCTCGACCGACATCTTCCTCTCGGTGTCTTGACTACTATTGGCTAAAACACTCGAGTTGATCAAGAAATTGATGTGAGGCTATTGAGCACATCTTCCTTACCATGAAAAGAACACATTATATATACAGCATCAGCAAAATGTCAACTTTCTGTGGTTGACTGTGACGACTGTGACAGTCAGTACAGGCTCGCAGACAGAAAAAGACTACATCCTTTTCCCAGCTATGTCCTTTCTGTACAAAGTAGCTACAGCTGTAATGAAGAGATTAAAAAGGAGATTTTCGACAGCCTATGCCACAGTCTGCAAGTCGACCACATACGAGCACTCACAGACACACAGACAATAGCAGTAGCCACGGGTATCATTGATATTTATCAAATAGTAGTACTGCGCGTGCTTGATCAAAGGTCTCTAAACTAGTGCAAAACGAATCTAGACTGGCACAAAACGACTCTAAATTTGTGAAAAACAATTTATATGGCACAAAACACCACCTGCATTCTCTACTCCGTCATTCCACATCACCCGGCCCTTCAGAATAAGCATGGACGACTTGCATATGACATTAGTAATCCTCGGCTTCTGCAGGAACAAAGCCAGTCAGTACCTGCTATGAATGAAAAATAGATGCTTTACCCATCTCCTCATCTCCCTCTGACTCCTCGTACTCACCCTCATCAATATCACTTTGCTCGATGTCTGACGAGGGTAAGATTCTGCCTCGAATGTCAGTCATATCTTCCATGACAGACTTGCCCTTGATGCCCCCTCGAGTGGCAGTGTGGCCCTTCCCAGTGGTGCAGTATGCACATGCCGCCGCGTCAAATATTTCCTCAAGTTTGCCCCTGCTGAACCTCTTGACAGACCTAGCATAGCGCGTGGAAGTTTCACCCCAATTCTGGTCGGAGAACTTCAGTTCGGGGTTGCTTTTCATAGTCTCTTCATGACCACTCTTGAACATGGTCAGGGCGCGCTCAGCCTGATAAAGCCAGATTGGATTGGATGGTATACCATGGTTCCTCATGATAATATGTAGTACTTACTGCTGTCATGGCCAGGATCAATGCTCCTCGGGGCTCAGCATTCTCTCCTAAGTCATAGTTAGTACTCTCAACCGAACTGATGTCCTTGAGATGCACTGCCAAAGCCTGCATTATCACCGGGCCTTGGAATGACTTTGAAACCTGGAGTGATTGCGTAATTGAGGAGAATCAATATCACAACCGGGGTGCATGACGTGTAGTCCACTCACTGCAAAACTTCCCTCACTGAGCTTCTTCACATCACCGTACAGGAAGACAAGTGAAGGGGACAGCACGTCCTTCACATAAGCAGCACGTTCTTGGGGTGACTGATATTTTGGGTCCGAAGCCCAAAGCTTCTTGACGGCTTCGACAGCTGCATTCCCAATGTGGTTTCGCCACTCGTAAATTCTCTGCATTGTCTGTTTTCCGGCCAGGGTGTGAGCACTGTGTGACAGAGGCAGCAAAAACCTACCAGGCGGTAGAGAGGGTCATCGTCCTCACTAAACTCATGCTCCCACTCTGGTTTCCCTGCCATGGTGGCATCCCATATTTCCTGCATGGGTGCAATCATACCTTCAGTACTCCATGGGTTTTCAAATGTTCCCATGAACTGCTGGACCAGCAGGATGAAGTACTTCCTGAATTGCTGTTCAGCGCCTGGTGGGAGATTTTGACGGGAAGGTTGCAGTTTCGCGCTGGAGGTAGCATTTGCAATTGTATTGCTATGCTCGAGGCGACCCTGAGGCGCACCTGGTACAAT